>PVKN010000441.1:8485-76616 GCA_004027915.1 Capromys pilorides | reverse complement strand
GTAGCAAGGTTTTCTGTGAGGGCAGGGATTGGCCACCACACTTGGCTCAGGTGGCAGCGCTGCTTAGACTCAGCATTACCTTGTCAAGGTCCCGCTTTGATGGTATTCCCGAGTGTCTCAGCCAACAGTTGGCAGTGTGTATAGTTAATTTTGGTCTCTATTGTTGAAGACATGGAAAATTAGATTAAGTAAGTTTTCCTGTGGGGATTGAGGGCCAAGATTTGTCTTTTTAGCTTGGCATGGATGTCAGGAGTGTGCTTTTTCCATGTATTGATCTGCCATTAGCATTTCTCCTGAGAAATGTCTATCCTTTCACTTGCCCATTTTTTGATGGAATGCCTTCCTTTTACAAGTGTAATACTTTTTGGGTTCTTTATCTAGTCTTGATATTATTCCTCTAGTGACAGATGGCATGTTCTTGTACCATTGTGCATACTATCTCTTCCTTCTCCCGGTTTTCTCTGTTGTTCTGCAGAGGCCCTTTAACTTGCTATGATCCCATTGGTTGATTTCTGGTGTTAGTTTTTGTGCAATTCACAAAGTATTTGCCTGTGCCTATGTATTTAAGGGCTTTCCATGTTATCACTTCCAGCAGATTCGGTGTTTCTGTTTTATTATTTAGATCTTTGTCCCATGTTGACTATGGCTTACGCAGAATGTGGTAAGAGTCCAGGTTCACTCTTCTGGTGGATAGCCAGCTTTCTGAGCACAACTTATTAAAGGGGTTTTGTTTCCACCAGAACCAGTGTGTTTGTGGCCCCTCTATGGCAGAGAGCTGAATGCATGTGGTAGTGGGGGGGGGGTGTGTCGAGATCCCTTTTCAGATACTGCATAACAATGAGCTGGCTTCAGTGGAAACTCCCTGAGTTGGTAGGACCCACGTAGAGGAAAAGCATCCTTGCGGCCGGATGCCCATGTGGTGATAGGAGCTCTTTTCACAGAGGAGTCCAAGGAGTGATTTGCATCATGCAGAATGCAGAGATCTTATGTGTACTACTTAAGTTCCAAACCTTTTTCACAAATAACCCATGACCTAATTAAGGTACAGAACATTTCTATTAATCCTGGAGGTTCTTATTTATTTTTGGCTAATTCTTGCCTCATCACTGCCCTATGAATTAATTCTGCGAGTTCTAGAACTCCATCTAAATGGAATCATAAAAATCTGCTATGGCCAGCCTTGTTAATTCAGCCTATAGTGATGACCTGTGTTGCCGTATAGATTAGTAGTTCATTCAGCTTTAAAGCTGAAGCATGTCCTATTGCATGAAAATGCATAATTTACCCTTTTTCCATTGATGGGCATTTGGATTACTTCTGGTTTGTTTTTTTGTTAGTTGGTTGTTTTAACGTATTTTATACAAGGCCTCACTGTGCAGCTCAGACTCTTGGTGATCCTCCTGTTTCAGCCTCCCTAGCTCTGGGATTACAGGCGTGTTCTGCCATGCCCAGTCTCAGTTGCTGGTTCAGTGCACCCGAGGGTGGGGCCAGTGCAGCATGGGGTACGGGGATAAACCCCCAGTCCCTCTGGTGGACAAGCAGACACTTAGTCTGCTGATCTGTCTTGCCAGTCCTGGATTGCTTCTGACTTGAGACTTTAATGAACAAAAGTAATTAATAATTGGATGCAAGTATTTTTGTGGTTCTGTGTCCCCACTTCTGTCAGAGAAATTTGTAGCAGCAGAATGTTTGGATCATTCTCAATATGTATTAAACTTCCTAAGAAAAGCAGTTTTTCCAAAATGGTTGCACTGTTTCACATTCCTGACAGCCATGCACGAAGTTGCTGGGCATTTGCCTGACGCTTGGTGTCATCAGTATCTCTTGTGTCCTTTTCATAGATATTTCAATTTCATTCTGATTTTATTTTCTTATTTATTTGTTTTTGCACTGCTGGGGATCAAACTCTGAACCTCGTACTTGCCAGGCAGGCGCTTATGCTACTGAGCTATATCCCAGCCCTCATTCTGATTTTAAACTGCCATCACGTGACTGTAGTACTGTGATGATCATCTTTTGTGCTTCACGGCCCCTCCCATCTCCCTTGTGATGTGTCTGACACAACTGTGTTACCCTGAACACAAGCCCTCTAGTAGATAAATACACTGGCTACACTGTCTCCTGGTCTTGTGCTTTCATTTTAATGGAAGTTTTGAAATTAGAATAGCAGAAGATTTCACTTCTCTTTCTCTTTTACGTTTAATTGAAGATTTTTCATCACAAAGATTCTTTACCTTTAGAAGTGTTAAGTTATACTTTTTATGTATACACCTATGAAGCATTTCTAGTATTTTTGTTGATAGGGGGATGTGGAGGACCACCTGAGCAGCTCTCCTTAAAAGAAAAGCAACTGTTTCCATTTTGACTGAGCCTGACCCTATTCCCTCTTATTGAAATGTAAAGAGCTGGCTAGGATCTCTCACTATCCTTTTAATTGGCCTTAAGCAGTGTGTATTGGTCTAGCTGAGGTGCTGTTGGTAATTTTTAAAGATGGCACGCGTGTTTCCCTGATAACAGGACGAAGAGCCAATGCTCCACGGTGTCAGCTGGGATTGAGCCTTGAGATAGAGGCTATGACTTCATGGGGCGTGAAAGATTACATGTCAGAACTAAAACACCAGAACCCCAAAATCTCAACTGGCCTTATTGGTCTAGCCGAGGTGCTGGTGGTAAATTTTGAAGATGGCACACGTGTTTCCCTGATAATAGAACGGGGTCCCTTCCTGGTTCTCGTCTCGGTCCAAAAGGTCTGAACTTATGTTCCTAGTAACCCGTTATTGGAATTCCACCAAGTTAATTCCAATCTACCACTCCCAGCACAACCCACGGCGATAATAAAGACACTAAAATGTATTTATACAATTAATGGGGAGCCAAGGGGCCCTAGGTCCAACCATAAACACAGCTTCTAGAACCAAGAGGGCGACCCAGGGCTGCACTCGGACTTTATTCATTGGAGAAAGAGAAGTGGCTTGCGAAAGGGAATTTTGGGAAAAAGGTGTGCACTAAAGGGAAGGTGAGTTCTGAAGGGAATTGTGGGAAAAAGGTGAGCTGTGAGCTGGGCTAGGTAGGAGGCCTACATTCACCTCTGCCATATTAAGAGAAAGTAATTTACATTATGCTATTAAGATAGCATTTAATATTTTGGGGGTCAAGTGCTTCAGCTCTGATGTGTAATCTTTCAAGCTGCAGAAAGTCATAGCCTCTATCTCGAGGCTCGATCCCAGCTGACACCCTGGAAAATTGGCTCTTTGTACTGTTATCAGGGAAACACACGTGCCATCTTTAAAAATTACCATCAGCACCTCAGCTAGACCATTACACACTGTTTAAGGCCAATTAAAAGGATAGTGAGAGATCCTAGCCAGCTCTTTAGATTTCAATAAGAGGGAATAGGGTCAGGCTCAGTCAAAATGGAAACAGTTGCTTTTCTTTTAAGGAGAGCTGCTCAGGTGGTCCTCCACAGGTGGAGGACAAGCATTTCCTCCATAGATATATGCTTCTCCCAGCATCCTTTGAAATCTGTTTTCTTTCCTAATTGCGAACCATGCATGTTTGGTCTACAATGAAATCAATTGGCCATGTATGGATAAGGCCATTTCTGGATAATTTCTCTGTTAGCCTATTGTTAGGCAATATAATATCCTGGTTATTATGGCTTCCAGGGAAATGTTGTAGTCAAGGGGTAGAAGTCTTCCCACTTGATCTTGTCCAGAATTTCTTTAGTTTTTATTGGTCCCTAGGAACTCCATATAAACTTCATACCCAGTTTGTCAATTCCTATAAAGCACTCTTGGAATTTCACAAAGATTTCACTGAATCTCTAGATCATGGGAAGGAGAAGTAGCATCTTTCATCAGCATGGAATAGTGCTTCATACTTCTAAGTGCTTGAATTCTCCATCATTTTAGGTTTCAGCATACAGGGTTTCCATATACGTTGCTAGAAGGTGATGCTTACTCTTACATGCCAAGCCAACTGGGCTAAGGGCTGCCCAGGTAGCAGGTGTAGTATTATTTTCAGGTGTGTTTGTGAGCCCATTCCCAGAAGAAATTAATGATTGAATTAAGAGACTGAGTAAAGAAGATCTGTCCTCAACAATGAAGTAGGAATCCTCCAATCCCTTGAGCTATACGTAGAAAGCTGAGGGGTAGGGGGAAGGAATGAGCTCCATTTCCTTGAGCGCTGTACTCTGTTTCCTTCCCTGGGATGGTGAAGCTCCTTGTTCTGGGCCCTGCTGACTCTGGTGTTTACACAGCACCCACCCGCTGCCCTCCTCCCCATTCTCAGACCTTGCTCGCTAGCCTGCGAGTTACACTGTCTACTCCCCTTGCCTCTCGAGCCTTTTAATTCAGGCTACATTTCCTCCAGGTTCCTGGACAACAAACCACAGGACCTCTTGCCCTCCATGACAATATGAGAGAATCCCTGGGGTGCACCATACTGGTTTTGTTTGTCTGAAGGACCATAATGCAACCCTGCATCACCTCACTATTGTATACTGTGTATGTCAGGAGCCCGAAGAACCTGACATTGTCTTGTTCAGTGGGTGCATCTCATGAATAGTCATAGAAGCCGTGAGATTCCCGAATCAGACTCTCCCAGCAGCAGTGGATGTCAGAGAGGCAGCTTTGTACCACTTGTCCACGCTCTGGCTCCTAATGGAGAAGACCACGTGATGCAGGCACACAGTGGGGTGCACTGTAGTACAAGAGAGCCCAGCTCAACGCTCCTGATTGTACTCACAGGCAGTGGACCTGCCTGAACGGCTGCCCAGAAGGATGTGCTATTTCTACTGTCCTGTGTAGAAGTAAACCTGCCCTTTCCTCCAAGGGGAAACTCTGCACTGTCCACACAGCCTTGAAGAGGTGGCTAGGGGCACAGGCAGTGGATGTCCCCGCGTGCAGCTCAAGCAGACAGAAGCTTGAGGGCCGACAAAGGACCGTCTCCAGGGATGTTCTCTGGCCTTGCTGTGTTCACTTCTCAGGCCTAGGAAGGGAGAATGTCCTTACATTTTCAACATACTTGCACTCACTTTGTGTGTGAATAAGGACATTGCCTCTGTCTCTCTCTCTTTATGTCTATCTCTCCGACTCTCTTCTCATCTTTCTTTTTTTCTTTCTTTCTTTCTCTCTCTTTCTTTCAGACAGAGCCTCTTTGTGTACTTCGGGCAGGACTTGAACCCACTATGTGGTCCCTGCAGGCCTCAAACCCACAGAAATCCTTCTGACAGAGGGGAATAAAACTACCAACCTGAAAGGTACCTGGGTGAATTCATGTTCTCTAAAACCAAAGAATTTTACGATCAAATGGAGGTTAAGAGCAGAATACTCATTGGGGGGAAGAAAAGCTTCTGTCTAAGAGGGGTGCAACAGGGAAATCTGAGTGGGTTGCCCCCAGAAGCTACCATTCCCAAGGATTTTTATAGAGTAAAAGAAAAAAAAAAAACATGTGGTGAGGTGGGTCTAAGGTGGAGAACATGGGAACTAGCATAGGTGGGCATGGGGCGGGACAAAACCATGGTCAACCAATAAGGTTACAAGCATTATTGCTTAGGTAATATTGATTAAGTCCAGAACCAAATTAGGAAGTGAGTCATGTAGCTAGCAGGTACAAATATAGAACAGCAGTGGAGCCAGTAGTTAGCCAGTGGCGGTAGGATCGGTGATTCCTTTTGGCATCCTCAAGGTGATGATCAATCCCAGATGCTTATCTTTAGGGAGGTCAGCATTTGTTTGATCTTTGGTCTTTAGATCTGGCCCACAGTGGGAGCAGCCTTCCCTCTTTATAGTGGTAAGGTATCTCATCCACACTGCCTCCTTGAGGGCCTGGCCCTGTCCAACTGCCTATAATATTTCTATCTCATTCAGCTGCCTACAATATTCACCCCTCAGAGGAAGTAAACTGAACAGCCCTGAGGGAACACTGGGTGATGATGGCTCTGGCTTCTTTGGGCTAAAAGGGTCACAGTTGTGAACCAGCAGTCAGAGATACTCTCCAGAGGCTGTATTTGAAGGCTCTGAACAGGCAACAGGCATTTTTATCTTGGGCAGGCATATAGCTTTGAGCCTGGAGGAGACAAAGCCAATACATACATACATACATAAATAAATAAATAAATAAGCAAGCAAGCAAGCAAGCATGGGCCAAATATCAACTGGATAAACTATGAATTAGTCAAAGATTTCCGCCATGAGGAGGCAGTAATGGCTTCTCATAAAACTGATAGGACTAGGACTTGGGGGCTTCTGAGTCTGACCTATTCTTGATTTGATGTCTAATACATTGAACAGCTATGGAGACATAAACAGAAGACTGTCATAACCTTTTTAAAGTTTGTAAGTGTAAAAAGCCTAGTCAGAACTTTTTGTAGGTCCTTTGGGAAACACGGAGCACTCCCCTGTTTGCAAGTGGGGACACAGGCAGGGTAACTACTGACAGTTCCGCATTGGCTTCTATTGAAAATCTCACAGGCTTTTCCTTACCTTGGCAGTTAACATGGGTTCTCCATGGCTGAGAGGCTGAGACCATCGCCTTATGAATCTGAAGCCTACTCTGAGTCTATCATCATAGTCTACGGCCATACCATCCTGAACGTGCCCAATCTCGTCTGAGTCTATCATCATAAACATTTTTTTTCTTCTCTAGCAGCTTTGAATTTTTTTTTTCTTGAAATGTCCCTTCTTTCTGCCTGGATCCATGGCCCCCTGTTTCCTGACTGGCCCTCCCTCCTATAGGAGGCTAGCATCATTTTTCTCTTTTTCTGTCTATATCTCCATTCTGCACCCTCTGTTATAAAATACTTTATGAGCAATTTCTATCAGCTGAGACAAATCCATTCCTGGAAACTCTTCTAACTTCCACAGCTTGCATGAGATATCTGGAGCCCTTCAAGTAGCTTGGCTCAGGCCTTGGTATAACTTCGTAGAGCCTTCTCTCTAGACAACATCTGCTGGATCCCAGGAAAAGGAATCTAAATGTAGTCTAGCATATTTGCTATAGATTTTTACCTGTATGGTAAACAGATAGAAACCTGTTTTAACTAGTGAAATGATTTTTAAGTCTTATACATGAATAGCAAAGTTGTTTAGCTTCACATTCCTACACTAAGCCCCATTTGGTCACAACCCATCTTTTTTGTTTGTTTGTTGCTTTCTTTTCTTTCTTTTGTTTTTCTTTTGAGACACTTTTGCACTTTATAATTTAGACTGGCCTTGACATTGCGAAGATCCTCCTGCCTCAGCTTTCTGAGTGCTAAGATTACAGGCACAGGCCACCAGCCTGGCTGATATTTTAATAAGGATTCCTGAAGTGACAGTGAATGCTTTAACCACACTTCTGCTGTCTGTATCTTCCCTTGGGAAATACCACTGTGTCCTGTTGTCCAAATCCCACTCCACATAGCTGTCCACAGTACAATCATCCTTATCTCCAGGAAGTTTTGTGAAACACACAAGGTCAGGCTAGAGAGAGCTTCCAGAACAGGTGTGAGCTTACAAGGGAATGAAGGAGGAGTCATCTACATCCTGTGAGGGTGATGCACCCCAAACTTAACCCCAAAGGGCTGAGGCTCCTGCACTGGGGACCCCATCCCTCCCCTGCACATGTCATCAATGGCTGCCCATTTGTGTTAGGATAAGAAAGAGTTAAAATGGAACCGTGCTAAATGACCTGCAGGGCATGTGGGAGGAGGAAAGAGAAAACAGGGCATCGGACAGACAGCTGCAGGAGTGGCCAAGAACACTTGGAGCTCCTCAAGGATGCCCTGCTCTTGTAGCTCTGCTCCCAGATGCATGGCAGATGTCACGGACAGCTCAAACATTAGCCCTGGACACGCACAATAAGATCCTGGTATGTTAACCTACAGTAACCTAAAGGCTGAGAGACAATATGTAAAATAAAGGCTGAGGAGAGAGCGGTGGCTGTGGTGGCTCTAGCCCTCGCTTTGCTTGCATTAAGTGTCTGTGTGTTTCTCTCCCAGCAAGTGGTGCCGAAGCCCAGTAACCCCTGGAAGCAGAGTGTGGATCCTCGTCCCCTCAGCCTCCCTGTCCCAGAAGGACTCATGGTGCACCTCATCATCTTTGGTTCTACTCGGCGTGAGTATGGCGCTAAATTTTTCCACAGCCCAGGTTGCTCACCGTGCAGAGCTTTTGTTTTTGCTGCACTGAGCTAATTATGCTCGTTCTATCTCAGATTTAAATCACTTACTTAAGGAAATAGATGAATACTGTCCTTGATATCCCGATGCAGGCTTCCTGTAGATGGCAGATTGGGAAAAACTTGAGTATATCTTACATGAAGCTCCTAGAGCGCCCATACAAATACTTAATACTTGGCTCCTGCACCAAGATGCTATAGAAAGATTCAGGGTTCCACCAAATAAAATGTCAGTGAACACATCTTCCACTGTGACTAATAGAGAAAATCCTGCTCAAAACCAAGAATCAACAACAACGCCATAGCCACGTCTCCGACTCTGTTAATTGAAACTGTTCCCCCTTCCCTGGATTCACGGGTTCAGTCAGCCCATGACAAGTGGGTCGGGGAAGCTCTAGGGGAAGGAGATGTTTCCATTCTAACATTATGCCCAACAGTCAGATGACCAGAAGCTGCTCCCAGACATGAAACACTTGCTTTTTCTGTGTTTAAAGAGTTAAAAAGGGCTACTACCAGATATGGCATAACAGAATTACAAATAATATTATCAAAGTAAGGACATCAAAAAGCCCCTGATAAAATCCAGAGACAATATCCTATGCAACACCTAGGTCATAAATTTGCTAGGGCGTATTCTGTTCCCTCTTCTAGAAAATTAGGCAGTCCTAGTTCTATATCCCTTCCAAAGTTATAATCCTCAGGAAATATAAATTGGCAGCATCCCTGTGATCCCCCTGACTCACAAACATTCAGTCCACTCTTTCAACTACTTTCTTCTCTTACCTCTATTTCACAGGCACTTCCTATCTCTTCTTCTGTCAGAAAGGCTCCACTATACTTTAATTCCCTACTACATATTCACTTTGTAGATCGCCCTCCTTTAAAGGAAGAGGTACGTTCACAACGCAATTTCCACACAATCCCACCAGCCAAGCAATAGTAGAACATTTATATTGTAAGATAAAACAAACCCTAAACACTATTAATAAAAGAAAAAAGAGGAGGAATAAGGCCCTCTGCAAGCAAATTACATAATCGATTATCTCTAATGTTATTCAAACAACCTATTATGTGATTTTTCTCTCAACCAATGGTCATCTCCTTACCTCCATTGTTTTTATTTATCAATAACTCTACCTGCCCCTCAAGTGTGATATAAAAATTTACAAACTGGTCAATAGAACGATCCAGCTGGAATAATCCAGCTCCATTGGGGAAGAGGGTATGCTTCTGTTTTAGCCCCAATAGGTCAACTGTAGGTCCCCATTCACTGGAGCAGGCCTGTCTGTGGTGTGGCATCAGGGACTGAACAACTGCAGTTCCAAAGTCACCTAGCTTTAATGGATGCCAACCACCATGGCCCTTCGCTTAGAAAGCAAAGAAGGATAACATGTCCTCAAGAGCTGGCCACCTAAAAACTCTAATCAATGAGAGGTGAGGTGCTCTTGAACATACCCCTGAAGGCTTTACTAGGGAGATTGTTTTTTATGATTTGTGCTAAAATCACAAAGAATTCTATGTTATTGATACTCTCTTTGATGTGCTCCCCTTCACCCCTTGGATCATTGGCCTCTCTATTTAATACTCATGATAATGTGTGGGTTCAAATGGTCTTCTCCCTCAACATTTCTTCCTTTTGTCTCAAACAGAACCTTAATTTTCAGTACATATTGAGCTCCTGCCTCCAACCGGTCTGTGAGCCTGTTGAGGGTATCAGAAACATGACCTTCCTTAGACATATCAATACCAAACCTGCTACTTTGCAGGACCTTGCTCACTGGGGACCTGCATCTCATGACACTCCTCAGGAGCATTAGAATTTATTACCCATAAAGTAATAACTACACCCAATAGCACCTTCTGTGATTTGTGAATCCCAAGCCAAATGTCATAAATTGTTGAGTAATTTAAACTGTTTCAATTACAATGAATATATTTGTGGTTATGGCAACATGTGACTACCCCTAGGATGGTTTTTTACATGTAACGATTATATGTGTAATTATATTTCCACCAATCTAATGTCCCCTGTTGTTTAAGCAGACTGGTTATGATGCTTCCTTCCCAAACTGATCTGACTCACCACCAGGCATGGGTCCTGATCCATCCACACAAGCCCAGAGACATTTCCGATATACCACCACCCCCGCCTGTGATGATAAGGTTATGTTCTGTCAGATGCAGAAGCTTGTGCTACACCAGTCACATTGTCGGTAATCTATTCTTTGGAGAAATAGCTGAGAATCATGCTCAACAGTTGGGCTGTAACGCAGCAAAAGCTCTAAATGGCACATCCACCGCTATTGCCTTGCTCAATGTGGAACGAAAAGAACACAGGCAAGCGATTTTAGATCACCACGCTGCCATTGATTATCTGCTTTTATTTCATCACCAGGGATGTGAAAAGATAAAAAATATGTGTTGTTTTAATTTGTCAGATAATAGTCAACAAATACAAAACCAAATAGACTTATTAAAAGAACTAGCCTTACAGATTCAGCAAAAGGAAGGGGAATGGGATCTGGTTCATCAGCTAACACAATGCATTGCCTCGAAATGGTCAAAACACATATTTCTTATGTTTGTGCTCCTCTGCTAGGGAATGATTTTCATTTGTTGTATCCCATGATGTATTCTTTTATGCTGTAACTATTGTAACCCTATGAGGCAAAGGCATGTGTTAAACGAAGAAAGGGGAGATGTTGGGATAAGAAAGAGTTAAAATGGGGATGTGCTAAGTGACCTGCAGGGCATGTGGGCTGAGGAAAGAGAAAACAGGGCAGCAGTAGGTACAGGAGTCACCTAGAACACTTGGAACTCCTCAAGGACACCCCGTTTTTGTATCCTTGCTCCCAGATGCCTAGCAGGATGTCACAGACAGCTTAAACATTAACTTTGGACACACAAGATAAGATCTTGTTATGTTAACCTACAGTGACCTAAAGGCTGAGAGGCAATATATAACATAAAGGCCAGGGATAGAGTGGAGGCTTGAGTTGCTCTAGCCCTCGCTTTGCTTGCATTCCGTGTTTGGGTCTTTCTTTCCAAGCACATTTGTATCATTTTAACATCCTTTATAAAAATCCAGGAAATCCATGACCATGCCTTTGGTGACTAAATATATGAAACAAACAGAGCCCACAGACCGGGTCCTAGGGACCTGACAGCTGTCCTCAGAACTTCCAGAGAACTGGACTCATCCCTGGTGTCAGAATGGGAGCAGCCTTCTGCAATGAGCCATGATCCTATTGTAATGGGTCAACTGAATTTCATGCTGTAACTATGGAAAACTATTAGGTTCCCTTATGCTTCCTGTTATCTACTCTAAGGAATGTGCTCTCACTTTCTGTTCAAGGCTGTTTAGTAATGAGTAACTGTCTCCCTCTCTTCCCTAATCTAATTTCCATAAACATACTTACCTTAAGATGTATCTTGTGGGCCAGCCAAGTAGCTCAGTGGATTAAAGTGCCTGTAAGGAGGCCCAAGGGTCCAGGACTCGATCCCAGGGCTGTGCCAGCCCTGCCCCCAAGGTGTGCTGAGATGGCAATTGAGACTTGGTACAGTGGTGCACACCTGTAATGCCAGCTCTTGGGAGGCTGTAGACAGGCAGATCACTATGAGTCTGATTTAGTACTCATACCCTGAACATCCTGTAGACCCTTCCCTAAAAATTAAAAAAAAAAAAAAATGATGTATCTTGTAAAAACAGCTTGCTCAACAAGCCCCCACATGGGCAAGTTGTGCATATCGCTGAACTGTGAAAGACCTCTTAGTCATGTGACTTTCATTTTAAAAGCTTCCAAGGCTAGGGGCTTCTCAGTATCCTCTTGCCTGAGAACTGACTGGCAGACCTGAGCTCAGTAATAAAGGCTCTTTAAATTCCAGTTTGGCTTCTGCTCTGGTTCCTATTCTGAGCTGACCCGTAACACTATGGGCTCTGAGCCCCTCTGCATGCAGAAGGCTGGAAACCTAGCATGTGTCATGTAGAACTGCTGGATGGTGGGGAGAAATTGCCAACCCCTTGTGGAGCCTGGAAGTGACCGGTGTTAGGAGGATGTGGGAGGAAAAACGGAGTCTGCTTTTCCTCTGCATCTCAGCTGATGATTAAGATCTCAACACTGATAGGTGTGTTCAAGTGATCAGCGCAGCAGAGAAACAGGCAGAAGGAAAAAGGGAAAGGGGATTTATTTTCTTTGAGGACGTGGGAGAGAATGTGGGGAAGGATGAGGAACTCTCTCTCTCTCTCTCTCTCTTTCTGTCTCTTAGACAAAGGGAGGCTGAGGCTTTTATGGACTTTCGTCATGGAGTTTGGAGGGGATGTTTAGATATACCCGAGGGGGCTGATTGGGGTCTTCCCTGAGGCAGCAGGAAGGGTGGAAGTAAATTATGTCCTGGGATGAGCTGGAGAAGAAGGGAGAGGTGGTCTTAGGAACATGGGCTTTTGTTTTAAGGGCATCGGCCATACTAGATGACCATTATAATGATTTTAACAATTCATGCTTGGGCTAGAACTTATCAGAAACTAAACCGTATCTTGTTCCCTGACAGAGCTAAAAAGTTGTTTGCTCTTGCATGACCAAAACTCTTCTAATAGACCCATGGCCAGCAGGGAGCAGGGCACAACCCTCATCTGGGTTTCTGATAGGTTCTGACCCTAGCATAAACTGCTAAAATCATTATGGTGGCCATCTAATATGGCCAATGCCCTTAAAACAAAGACCTATGCTCCCAAGACCACCTCCCCCTCCTCCAATTTAGCCCAAGACACAATTTACTTTCGCCCCTCCCACCCCCTCAGGGAAGAGCCCTAATCAGCTCACTCAGGTATATCTAGACATCCTTTCTAAACTCCACTCCTGGCAAAAGACCATAAAAGCTTCAGCCTCCCGTTGTCTAATAGACAGAGAGACCTATTTCCTCACCTTTCCTCACTCTCTCTTCCCTGTCCTCAGAGAGAATAAAACCCCTTTCCCTTTTTCCTTCTGCCTGTTTCTCTGCTGTACCAAGAGCCTACCATAATGGTGCCATGACTCAGATAGATGGGCAGCAAGTGAGGCTCCTGGGGACCAAACCTCCAGTTGATCCCCCTGCCTATCGCCTGAGCCCCCTCTTCTGGATCTTGCCCACTTGCTGCTGCCAGCCTGCACCCACCACGGATCCCCTTCAATCATTCCAGCTGAGCTGGGTCACAACGTGAGATTTCCAGCAGGTTTTGGGGGAGCTGGAGCTTCTGTCCCCGGGTAGAGGACAAAAGACCCTTGCGTCCTGCCGAGGACGAGTGGCTCCCCTCACATTGCAGTAAACCGCGGGCCGCGTCTGGATCTCTCCCTCATCCAGCCGACAGAAGCTGTGTTCACATTCCTTAATTGACGCCTTAAGGCAACACAGTCCCATGGGCTCCCACCTGACCCGGTGATGACTGGGTGGATCAGGCTCGGGAAACCCTTTAGTGCTTCATTATCAGGGAACCAGGGAGATGACCGCCTTCTTTGTTTTGAGGTTTGTTTAACTCAGCCATAACTGGACAGTCTCCACTGACTACAAGCCCGTGACATGTACACTCCATTGGGTTGCCCTGTCCGCAATCTTGGCTTCCCAGGCCTCAGAGAGGTCATAAACCTAAGCCATTAGTGCTTTACTGCCACACGGTTTGGCCACAAGATAAGCTTAACAGACACACCCAGTGGCCTATACAAAAAATTTTTGATCCACTAATTCTCCAAAGTTTCAAGAACTGTCACCACAGCGGCAAAAGGCAGAAGATCTTCTGTGTTAGGGCTCTTTTTCTCTTTGAGGACACGACCCTCCTTCCCTTTCTCAAAGTACAAAGGGACCCAGACATTCTCAGCTCCCACAACTCTGCTGCCCTCCCCCTCCCCCGCCTCCTCTGACCCTCTAGGAAACATTGCTCAGCTCTTCACTCCCCCTCCCCATTATAGCCCCTCCTCCTTTCATGGCCTTTCACCTCCGTTTTTCTGCGCCAACGAACAGGCCCAATTAAAGACTCTCACAGCCGCCATCCTCCAAGCGCCTGTGCTGCAATCGCTGCTACAGACCTTTTGATTCTCAGCTTTCAGTTGGTCCCACATTCTGAACAATCCTTGCCAATCTCCCCCCCCCCAATTTACAATCCAATCAGTCTTTTTTCCTCCAAAAATACCACAGTCTTTTTCCTTCAGGTTTTGCACTTTTGACCTTTTTTTTCCCCCCAATAGCATATGCCCCTCCCTCTGCCATCCACCAAGCTAAAGACAAGATAACAGCCCACCAGACAAACGAGTACACTGCCCTTTCCAGCCCAGCCTGCTCCCCACCTTTCCTCCTCGCCCCGCCCCACCCCAGCCATCTCCTCAGTCTACACAGCCACTACAGACACCTCACTGCTAGCCTGCAAATTCAGGACCTGCACATGCCAGCGCCCCCCTATTGTGCTGTGCCCCATCCTCACGCTCTGCTTAGTTTGTTTGCTCCCACTCAAACCTGATACGCTGCATTAAACCCAAACATATATTAACTATAAATAAGCGCTTTTTACCTTTTCCAAAATCTTCTTGTAAGAGATCTCTGCTAACTGACCTACAAAAGTTCTGACTAGTGTCTCATAATTACAAACCTAAAAAGATCATCATAATTTAACCTGGCCAGAAACATATTTGAGTGCACTCTCATTTTATAAAGATGTCTGTGTGTCCTGTGTGTACTTGTTTGTTTTTTTGTAATTCTGTAAACAGCTGTTCCATTTATTTGAGCTCTCAAATACACACTTAAAAGCATGCTTCTCCTGAGTTACCAGCTGGTTTAACTGATCCCAAAATTAACTTATAATTGAATAAAAATCATTAAAATGGGGAAAAAGTATTAAACAGGACTCTTGATTGGTGGATAAAGGGTGGCCGACCTTTGTTCATCAGTAAAGAGCCTCCAGTAATCTCCTTAAAAGATACTCCTAACAATTTGGTCATCGGTTAAAATAAAGTTTTTTCAAAAAACTAAAAATAAGATATTCTCATAAAGGATGCTCAGTTTATTACATATATTCATGCATTCCAAATGCACAGTATTCTACAATGTAAATTTTTCTTCGGATTTAACCATATGCCTTTCTCTTATGCTCCAGGTATTCAAAATATGAGGTTCCTGTCAAGCCAACATGAGGTCATCAGTCAAACGTTAATTTTCTAACTAAAATTTATGTGACATGTATGCTGTGCATGTGCCATTACATTTAGAGATGCCAAAACAAAATGGGGATTTCATCACCTGTTATGACCGCTAGGGTACAGTACTATGTAAGACTATTGATGTCAAATGTTCTCTGCAAATGTTCTCTTGTCCATTAACATTCTATAGGGATTTAACTGTTAAAATGTCCATGGTTGGTAAGAAATAACAGTTTTCTTGTTCTATTTTATATTTCAAGGTATTTGATACTCAGATAACATTCTAATAATCAAGTATATTGCCCCAAATGTAGGCCCAGATTCTCCTTTTAAAAAACTGTTATTAATTCCTATTTTATATTCCTATCTGCTCCTGACATCCATGCCGAACTTAAAACACAGATGTTGGGATCTTGGCCCTCAAACCCCACATGAAAATTTACTTAATCTAACTTTCTGTGTCTTCAGTAATAGAGACCAAAATTAACTATACATAGTGCCAACTTTTGGCTGTGACATGGAGACTCCCATCAAAGCAAGACCTTAACAAGGTAATGCTGAGCCTAAACAACTCTGCCATCCAAGCCCCCCCTGGATGGTTTCATGTGTGGCAAAGAACAACACCGGGCATGCAGCCTGCCCCAACTTACAGCCATCACTAAAACATCTACAAGCTTGAGGGTCACTGGAAATGTGACTGCCCTGTCCGCCAAAGAGAGGGTGAGTCATCCAATTCCCTGCCCTCACAGGAAAAGCCTTGCTACAGCCGGATCCATCACTATTTGACCTGCTTGGTCTTGGTGCTGAAGAGCAACAACAGAGCTTGGGTTCCACAGCCCGCATCGAAGTACCTCTGTCAGAGTCCCGAGTCTCACTGAACATTTCAGGTAAAAAACACTTTTCTTGCTGACACGGAGACCACATATAATGTTCTTCCTGAGTTCTAAAATCACTATATTAGCTTGGCAGTCTCCATAGTGGGTGTTGATGGCCGAACTACATGACCCTTCAGACAGGCCCATTTCCTGCTGACTCATGATTTTCTTGTGATCCCAACCTGTCCCATTCCTCTTATGGGGAGAGACCGCCTCCAAAATCTCCATTTCTCTCTCTCTCTCTCTTTCAGTACACATCCTACAAACCCAACCTCTATAAATAGCCAGGTCCTCCCTCCCTCTTCTCTTGTTGACCACATACTCTGAGACACTTCCAGTCTCATTCGTGCCACACATGCCTTGCCTAGACTAATGTGCCTCAGAGATCCCACAGTGGTTCCCTACATTTTCTAATACCTGATAGCCCCCAAGCACTGAGACACATTCAAGCCCATATGCCTTCTTCACCATTCCCTTACACTGAAAATGCCAAGACCTCTTTGCCTTCACGTGGACTGACCCAGACACTCTCTGATCTCAACAGCTCATGTACTCAGTCCTACCTCAGAGGTTCAGAGACAGTCCTCACTTCTTGAGCCAAGCCCTTGCTGCTAAACCCAAAACCCTTGATTTCAAGCTCAGCCTGCTCCTACAGGGCTCCTATAGACGCCCTTCTCCTTTGCTCTCCCTCTCATGCCCTAGCCCTAAGACATACAGCCAGTCTTCTCAATTTTCTGTCAGAATGAGGTCACAGAGACTCTCCCTCCAAAGCTCAGACAGACTCACCAAAAGTAAAACATCCAAGACTCACCCTCATTCCCACCGCTGGTGCGATCACAGCCAACCACAAAGCTCTACATGTACTCACAACATGCTGTCTTTTTAAACTTTTTCAAAGTTTCTTCAGTCCCTGATGTGAGCCGTCATTAATGATGAACTTCTAGTCCTGGCTGAGACACCTGACACTAACTTCTACATGGACATAAGCCGATGTCCTGTCAACCCTTCTCACTCCTAATGCCGTAGGCAGCTGAATTAGATAGAAATATGATAGGCAGTTAGATAGGGCCAGGCCCTTAAGGACGACATGGAAGACAAGATGACTTCAAAACTACTAATAGACTCTCCTCTGCTGCGGGCCAGATCTCAAGACAAGAGTAAACAAATACAGCTACGTACTTCCCTTGGGATGGCCATCAGGGATTGATATTCCAAGTAGGTATTAATCACCTTGAAAGAGCCCAATTGAGTCACTAACCCAACCCCCAACAGGAAGAGGCTGGATTTAATCAGTTTTACTGGAGCAATGGTGCTTGTAATCTCATTGGTCCTACCTCATGCCCACCTAAGCGAGTTCATGTGTCTTCTCTACCATCTCAGACCCACCTCACCAGATGGTTTTCCTCTATAAAAGTCCCTGGAAGAGGCTGGCCAAGTAGCTCAGAGAATTAAAGCACCTGCAAGCAGGCGCAAGGGCCAGGGGTTCGATCCCTGGATCTGCCTTGTGCCAGCCCTGCCCCCAGGGTGAGCTGAGATGGCAATTGAGACTGGGTGTGGTAGCATGCACCTGTAATCCCCGCTCTTGGGAGGCTGTAAACAGGTGGATCACTCCGAGTCTGATCTAGTAGTGACACCCTGAACAACCTGTAGACCCTTCCCTCAGATGCAAAAAAAGAAAAAGGAAGAAAGAAAAGTCCCTGGAAGAGACAGCTTCTGGGGGATAACCCACTCGAATCCTCCTTCTGTCCCTCTCTCGGTCAGGAGCTTTCTTTCCCTCAATAAATATATTCTGCTCATTACCTCTGTTTGTGCCTAAAATTCATTCCTTGGTTTTAGAGAACACGAACTCATCCCAGGTACTTGTTCCCTCATATTATCGGGAGGTTCCCTGTATCATTTGGCGGTCATCCACCCAAGATCAGTTTTTTCTTCCTGCATCTCTAAGACAACGCCCCCGTTCAGCAGGAAGCAGTCCAAGAGACATGCCTCCCCTTTTCATAACAACCAAAAGACAAGAATGATAGATTCTGGCCCTAGCATAAATTGCTAAAATCACTGTGGTGGTCATCTAATATGGCCGATGCTCTTAAAACAAAGGCCTGCACTCCCAAGACCACCTCCCCGCTTCTTCTCCAACTCAGTCCAGGATATAGTTTACTTTCACCCTTCCCACCCCCTCAGGGAAGACCCCCAACCAGCTCCCTCAGGTATATCTACCCATCCCCTCTAAGCTTTACCCCTGGAAAAAGGCCATAAAAGCCTCAGCCACCCATTGTCTAAGGGAGAGAGAGAGACACACAGAGAGAGAGACAGACAGAGAGAGACAGAAAGAGAGAGACATACTTCTTCATCCTTCCCCACACTCTCTCCCATATCCTCAAAGCGAATAAAGCCCCTTATCCTTTTCCTTCTGCCTGTTTCTCTGCTGCACCGAGAACCTATCAGTTTCTTTTCTTTCTTTTGTCTTTTAGCACAAGGTCTACAAGGTCTCACTACACAGATCGGACTCTAGTGATTCTCCTGTTTTCAGCCTCCCAAGAGCTGAGATTAGAGGCGCGCCCCACGTCCAGTGTTAATCACGGTCTCAGCACGCCCCAAGTCGCGGGCGGGACCGAAACTGCATGCTGGGGATGGAACCCGGTCACTGCTCCTGCCTAAGCAGGCACCGTAGTCCGCTGGGCTACCTGGCCAGTCCATCTTGGTTTATTTTCAGAGCCTCCTGGTCTCCCTCCCACTTGAATCTGCAGCCTTTCTGTCAACTCAAGCACCAGCAACGCGACACTCGCTGCAGCAGCACGGCCATGTCCCGCACTGGCTCTCCCTTCCAGGCTCCTGTCAGCCTGACCCTCCTGCTGCCAGCCCTCTGCCTCCAGCTTGCTGATGAGGACACATCCTTCAGAACGTGAGCGCCAGTTCCCGAGAGTCTCTCAGACAGCGCCGCCACGCGGTGGGTCTTGGGTTTCCAAGCTGGGTGAATGCCAGTGTCTGCGGGTATGGTTATCTTCCCCCGCTGTCTGCCCACGCAGCACCCAGTAAGGAGCCACTTAGTTTTGAATTTGAGATGGGGGTCTCAGAGTGCAGAGCAGCATGGCCCCATGCTCCTGGACTCCGAGACTCTCCAGCCTCAGCCTCCTGAGCAGCAGGGACTACAGAACCCTGTCCCTTGTATCGCAGTCATTACGTGGGTCCCATGCCCACACAAGATTCCTCTTTCCTTCTTATCCTTGCATTTCTGTCCCTGCTGTGTCCCTGGAGGTAGTGACTTTGCCGTCTTCAAGGTGGAGAAACAAAGAAGCACTGTACACAAAGGAAAGAGGTGAGCGGATGTTCTATCAGAGACCTCCCCTGCCATCAGGGATTCTTTTCTCTTTGTTATGAGGGCCCTGGGCTGTAACACCTTGTGGCTTTCTGGCAATGTTCCCCTTCCTAGCTGGGGTTCACCCACTTCAACCTGCTCTCAATGATATCTGGCCTCCCTGGAAACAAGCAGAAATGAGAGGCTCCTGTGCTTCCAACTAGGTCCTCCTGCCCCGGTAGTTCTCAGCAGCTGGGAAACAGTTGGACCACCTGGGGACCTTTGGGCTCCCACAGGCCAGGCCCTTTGCTCATCCAGAGAACCTGGGTTGCAGGTGACGCTGATCCTGTTCAAGGTTGAGAACCTCAGCTCCAGAACCTGGACCTCCCTAAGCCATTTCTCAGAAACGATGCAAAGAGTTGGTTTCAGGCAATAGGGATCTCATGGGCAAATTCTCAGTGGAGTGAAAAGGTGGAGCTGATTACACCCTTGGAGACACCTTGTAGTTAAAAGCGGAGACTGGGGCCCAAAGTAAAAAATGCAAGCTTAGTTTGAGAAGAGAAGTGCAGGCCTCCGTGTGCCAGCCACCAAGGAGGCTTCGAACACGTGGAGGGATTCTAGGCCAGTGCAGAGATGAATAGCGACAGTGACCAGGGTGAGTGTGGGCCAAGCATTACCTGGGGCTCCTTAGGTCCCCATGGGATATTGGCATTAAGGAACTTAGGGAACTCATGGGTCCCAAGAGAAAGCCAAGCTTTGAAGACACAGGTACCTTCCCAGGAGAGCTCTCAAATGGGGCATTGTTCAAAGACAGTGGGATGGAAGGGTAGAAGATCTGAGCTTCAAGCCCCTTGGGATGAGGGAGAATCTCCTTTCTTCTGGCCCATTCTCTAGCTCTTTTCTTCTCTCCCTCCATGCAGACACCAGTGGTGTGAGGCACGACCTGTTACCTAGGGAGCCTGACCAGCCATCTTCGAGTTGGTGGGATTCTGAACCAACATTTCTTAGCCCTGACCTGGCCAACCGTGGGATTGACATCTGTGCATTTTACGACTCAAACTTCCGGGACTATGAGGCTTATCAAACTGATAAATACCACCATGTCTTCAACACCTTGGTAAGTACTTGAGCAAAGCCTTTCGAGCCCAGCCAGTCCCTGGGACATTTTGAATTCTGTGCCACTTACCCCAGACAGACACACACTGAGCACTGTTATCTTAATAAGGGTACAGCCAAGAACTAAGATGAGGTGTCCCCACAAAGATGGAGAACTGGGGTCTGGGTTCCTCACTGCCCCACCATCTTCTCTCAAATCTCCCCTCTCCACTGTTGGGAGACAGGAACTGCGGTTGGAGGGCACAGTGAACCTGCTCATAGGGAACAGAGGATGGAGATACATGGAGCTGTCCATTAGGGAACAAGTTAGAAATGTGCTTCCAAGAGTAGTGGAGGGAGGCCCACTTCCGGTGGCCCAGGAAGGTGTTAAATGCAGCACCAGCCAGGCAATGAGGGATGGCAGTAGCACGTGGTCCCCCAGGCAGGAGAGGCAACATGCGTGGAAGCTGTAAGTGGAGAAAGGCTTGGAGTGGTGGGAAAGAAGGGCCCTGTGGCCAGCACATGCATGGTGAGTGCTGGGGTCAAGGAGGCAGGAGTGGACAGGAGGTGTTAAACACAGCCATCTGGGTCCCCAGCCACGGAGAGTCAGGGCAGCACTGCAGAGAGGGAGAGGACAGTGCTAGCCGAGCCATCCCTCCATTGCCATTCAATGACCACCTGCTTTCCTCAGGCTGGGTGGAGCATTCCCATTGTGCTCCCAGTGGCAGCAGCTTCTCCAGCAACTTGGGGGTCCCTGTGGGTAAGAGCAGAGATGGAAGGCCTGTGGAGGGTGAGGATGCAGGCTCGGGTCAGGCTCATGGAGCTCTGCCCCTCATCTGAGGTCCTATGTTTGGGAGATGATAATTTTTCTCTTCCCTCTTTAATCAGTGTTTAGAGAGAACCCCTTCTTAGAAGTTAATGTACATAAAATGCTTAATATAGAATCTGGGTGATACCAGAAATGGAGCATAATGCATTAATTCATTAGTTTGCCATGTGGCTCTAAAGGAGAAATTTTGCAACCTCTCCAATTCTGGGTTCTTTGAAACAAGGATGGAGGGGCTGGGGAGATAGCTCCGTGGCACAAGTGCCTGCTTGGCAAGTGCAAGGTTGTGAGTTCAAACCCTAGTCCCGCAACAACAACAACAAAAAAAAAAAAAATGGATTGAATTGCCTCATGGGGCAGTGAGATCTCACCTAATCTGAGATGCATACTCACAGCCATCTCTGCGGGGTCCCTATGGGGTGGTGTAAGAGGCCAATCTCTAATTCCTTTCCCCCCAGGGCTTCCTCAACCTTGGGATCAATGAGAACAAGCTGGGCAGTGATCTGATAGTTGACAGGGTAAGTCCTTCCCTGGGCTCTGTTGGGACCACTTCAAGGGCCAGCACCAAGCGGGCTCCTCTGCATGTGCTAGGGATGAGGAGGACACAGGAGTTTGGGAAAGGGAGTAGAAAAATAGCTGACAGGATAGCATGGGTCACCTCATGTCCTTTAGGATTATATCCACAGGTGTTCTCTGTAAGGAACCCCATGTGTGGGTAGTTAACAGGCATTGGTGGGGAAGGTTGTGGAATATTCCTGGTGAGGAGTCTGTGTGGGAGTCATGACAGGAGAGCAATTTCCACTCACCAGGAAAGAGGCAGAGCGCATGCCATTCTCCTCCTGGGCTGCCATACAAGTGCAGGGTGCATGAGCACACCAGGAGGAGGATGGGCTTCTCAGGTCTGGCTTCTCTGGTGCTCTGTTTGTCAACAGTTGAGTTGGAATGACATGAACTATACAGAGGATGTCCAGTTGCAGTACGCCACCTCGAGAGGACATCCTTTGTAAGTGACTCCAGACCTAGCATCTCCTGGTCCATAGCAAAGGAGGATTCAGTGCAACATATTCTTGGCCAGCTGCCTCCGTTTTCCTTTGGGGAACAACTTGAAGGAGATGAGAGCAAAGCTTTGTCAGGGAGCCGGCGAGATAGCTCAGAGGTCTAAGGCACCTTCTTAGGCAAGCATAGGCAGGTGCACAAGACCACAGTTTGATTCCTGGCACCACCATGCCTCATCAGCCCCACCACCAGCATGGGCTAAGCCCCCCCCCCCAAAAAAAAAAAAAAGAAAGAAAAAAAGCAGCCTTTTAGGCAGCCTTTTCTGGTACAAATGGCATTGGCCTATAATGTAAGAGCCTGGGCTCTTGTTCCAAATCTCACTTACTTAATGCATGACCTGAACAGTTGACATGCTTGTTTTATAACCATAAAAAAAAAAGTTGAGCTGGATTTCAGAGTCCTTTCAGTGGACATTTATCACTTTAGAAAAGGCTAAAATGTAGTATCTTAGTGGAGAAGGAGAACTGGGAACCACAAGAGGTCTCTGGGTCTGTCCACAGCCTGCGGGAAGCAGTGGTCCAGTTTCTGAAGCACCCCGGCGGAGCTACTCAATACCTGTCCTTGAGAAATGTGAGTTTTCTGATGAAGGGCTGTGTGAATGGCCGATGACCTGCCTTGTCCAGTGAAAGGTGAAAGAACCAGGAGATGTGTAGGGCCAGGGCAGATTTAAGGCCAATGGGATCTACCTGCAGAGGCTCCTGGTGTCTGTCTTTTCCAGGGGAGGGAGCCAGTGCAGCCTCACCCTCTTGGGATATTACAGGTTGTTGACTTCCCCCATTGTGTGTGTCTTCAGGTGGTTGTTCTAAACGGCTGCTCTGCTGTCTTCTCTGCACTGGCCATGGTTCTGTGTGACCCAGGGGGTAAGCAGGACACTTGGGCACTGGATCTGGGGAAGGTACCTTCTCTGAAGGGCTGTTGCCACAGCACTGGCATTTCTCCTGATTAGGATTTCTTCCTGCCACTGACCTTAACATTATTAAGGGATTCTTCCCTTTATATATAAGAGACACGTGACCATTCTTAAGCAGTGATGACAGGGTGAACATAATCATTCTGTTCCTAGCTGGGACCTTGGGTGCCACTGAATATGGACAACCCTGGCAACCCACTTAGAAGTTACAGAATTTGTAGGGTTTTCCTCATCCTTAAAAGGCTATTATCTCTGGATCAGATAAGTTGAAAGATCTGTTCTCAGATCCAAACTACAGGGGACTTCTTGGCATGAACCTTGGCCTCTAGTGTTTAGCCTGGAGCCTGGCGCACTTTCCCATCCTGCCTGCTACCTGGCCTCGCTTGCCCTGGGCCCAGGATCCTGAGCTGTCCATAGCAAGCGTTTCCTCTTCTTTCTCAGCAAACCTCCTCAGGGCAAGTTCATTTCATCACCCAAATAATGTCTACAAGAGCAGACAACTTTCATGGAGCCCGAGTGCGAGAGCCTCAATCCCCAGAGAGGAGAGACTGCTCGAGTGACCTCCTCTGCTGGTGGCTTTGCTGCTGCTCATCTGGCAGTGGGGAGGCTGGTGTTCTGAGGGAACTTGGACTGATGGCTTTTTCTCCCTGTGCTTCCAGATTGCTTCCTGGTGCCCACCCCCTTTTTCAGTGGCTTCATCTTTGGCGCCAAGGTGTGCACCCATGTCGAGCTGATTCCCGTCCACCTGGAGAGTGAGGTCAGAAGCGGGCCCTTCCCTGCTCAGCCCACCCGGTCACTGCACTGTTGTGGTGGGCACTGATGGGGCATAGGGGCTGCACTCTCTCCCCTGTGCAGGAGGTGATAGGCAAAGGGCAGAGAAATCAGGGAGAAGAAGCCATGCCTTTCTAGCACTGGGTGTGAAGGCCAATCATGGGTTGGGTTTTGCAGTGAGGCATCAGGGCTCAGAAGCCTCTTGCAGCACAGCTCTCAGTACAGCCTCTCTTCCAGATCACTGATGAAGACACCCCGCCCTTCCAGCTCACTGTGGGAAAACTGGAGCAAGCCCTGCGTGAAGCCAAGACACGGGTAAGGAGGGAATCCTATTTCCATGGGAGCCTCAGAGGCATTGAGTACTGAGACCCTGGTAGACCTGCTCAGCCCCGCTTGATCAGCTGGCTTTAGTCAGAAGAGACAGTGAGTGTGTCCTGGGACATAGCTCCCTAGGAGCGTGACTCCTGGCTGTTGCAGCTTCCAGAGGACCTTTGTGCCCCTACCCAGTCAGGATGGCCATGGCTCGCTTTGGCATAATTTGACTTTCTGTACTGAAACTCACCTGTGAAGGTTTCTTAGTTGACCTTGAGGAAGATGGGAAGGACCTGTGCTCACTCTTGTGTTTGGGTTCTTTTTAGAAGAAGAAGGTCAAAGGCCTCTTGCTATCCAACCCTCAGAATGCTACAGGCCATGTCTACTCACAAGAAGCCCTGAAAGAATACTTGGAATTTGCCAAAAGGTAAAAGCTTGGTCCCTTCAGACTGGATGACATCTGCAAGATGGGTCTCTTACCTTGTAGTCACAAGAGCAGAAGCAAAGGTCATTTGCCCTAAATATAGCTACAGCTCCCCACTGTAGCTCTCACAGGTACCTAAGGGGGGTACCTTGACATTGCTTATCCCTAGAGTGCTAAAATAGCCCTATAGGGCAGATAATCTTTTCCAGAAGAAAGAGACTTACTGAAGCTTTAGAATCAACCTAGAGCAATTAATCACACAGAGTAGGGTCGAGAGAGTGTTAGAGGTTGTGGGGAAAAATTCAGCAGACCTGAGTTCAAATACTAGCTCTCATACTTGCCAGGTAATGGAGTTAGCTTCATACATTGCAGCATTATTTTCCTTCTCTATGTGAAAGGTATGTGAATGCAAGGTTTGAGAAAGTCATGGGGAGAACAGACAATGTGATGTACACAGTGTGTCTCCTAGTCAGTGCCCCTGCTTGCTTCAGACCATGGGTGGGTGCTGGGAGCTGTGTGAGATAAACACACTGTAGGGCAACACGCCTCTTCTTGTTGCCTCTGCTTGGCAATGTGCTCCTCAAGGTCTTTGGGGTCCTTCATGCTCTGCCTCGATACGGCAGGCTGGATGCAAGGCCCCCTTGGGTCTATCACCTTCTCCTACCCTACCGCTTGGAAGGGCAGAGTGGACTGCCGGGCCATGGGAGAATCTGCTCTGTATCTGTAGAAGAATAAGAATGAAATGATGCAAAGTTTCAGAGGGAAACTCGATCTTGTTCTCCTTTTATCCAACTACAGAAACAACCTGCATGCGGTCGTAGACGAAATTTACATGTTGTCTGTTTTTGAGAACTCTGTCCAGTTCCACAGTGTTCTGAGCTTGGAAAGGTGAGTTGGTTTCAGCTGCCGTGGGGAGCAGGCACCAGAGGGCCCCACTTCACAGGTGGGGTATGTGGAACTGCAGAGTATGTGGTCAGGAGTTAAGAAGGGACTTGAGAGCCAGCTGGAGTCCTGAAGGTGAGCAGAGCGTCTTCCAGTCTAAATGCCATCCTGCATTTAAGCTGAC
Source organism: Capromys pilorides (assembly GCA_004027915.1). Taxonomy (NCBI): domain Eukaryota; kingdom Metazoa; phylum Chordata; class Mammalia; order Rodentia; family Capromyidae; genus Capromys; species Capromys pilorides. Next base: position 50,669 of record PVKN010000441.1, on the reverse strand, counting down.
TTGAGACCAGGTAGCAAATACACTGCCAGAGGCCAAGGTCAAGTCTCACTGCAGATGCTCCTGCTAAGAATATAAGGTCGGGGGGAACAGGGAAGAACCATCTTTGTGTTTTTATTCTGCATGTCTGTTTTTTTTTTTTTTTTTTTTTTTTTTTTTTTTTTTTTTTTTTTTTTTTTTTTTTTTTTTTTTTTTTTTAGTACTAAAGGTTAAAACCAGGGTGGTTCTACCATTGAGTTATATCTCCAGGCCTTTGAAAACAATTTTTTTGTTGTTGTTATTAAAATGGAAGCTTTGAGACTGGATCTTACTAAATTTCCCAGGCTGCCCTTGAACTGGCACTCCTCGTGAGCCTCTGGAGTAGCTGGAATTGCAGCCCCATAAGACTGCACGCTCTGAGCAGAGCTTTGTGAGGGGTAGGATTTGTCCCTGGGGATGAGCTTCCTACAAAGCAAGGGAAGGGTGTGCCTGTCAGAGGAGCAGCTGCACCAGAGGTGGGGCAGCAGGACCTGGGCAAGCTGATTGTAGACAGCGTGGGGGGTCCATGCCGGAGTGTCAAGCTGGCAGGGACGTGGCTTTGGGCTGGGTGCAGGACCACCGAGGTCAGGCCCAGGTCCTGGCTTTCACTCTGGAGGCCCTTGGGAGCTGTTCCATCTCCTCCAGGAAGACCATTTTGGATGTGACTCTCAGACTTAGGCCCCATGGCCTAGGACACATTCAAGTCCACTTTCCTGCTTGCCATGCATTGACCCTCAAGTTTCCATCCATCAAACGCCCCTCTGAATTTGGATTTTCCATTTCTTCTCCAGCTTGCCTGACCCCCAAAAGACCTATGTGATCTGGAGCATCAGTAAGGTAGTCCCCAGCTGCCAGCTCTCGGGTCTGGGAGGAAGGGGTGCCAGGAAGTCTGAAGGCAAAGGAGTGTGATGTTTGTCCTTCTACCTCTCTTCCTCTAGGATTTTGGCTTGCGCTTTGGAGCTCTGTGTACCCTCAATGAAGATGTAGCCTTTGCTGTGAGCCCCTTTAGCTACCTGCACAGCATCTCTGGCATCACCCAGTACCGCCTGCGTTGCTTGCTCCGGGACAGAGGTACTGACTGCACCTTAGGGTAACATCATTGTCACAGACAATGCCTGGGTGACCTGGGCTCCTGATATGGCCTCAGTATGCTGAGAGATGCCCTGGCACTGTCAGGCATAACCATGGCCAGGTGGGCGGATGCAGCTCAAAGTGCAGTAGGCATGGACAGGACATGGAGGTGTCATTCTAAACACACGATGGGCTTTTATTTTTGATATCCAATAGCTTTAGGTCTGTCTGCAGTGGAAGTCTTCCAACCTGAGGGCAAGGATTTTACCAATGTGTCCTGTGGCAATGTCTATTTTTCTTCTCTGAGACTGACTGCCTCAGGCGCAGATTACAAACATCCATCTTGACTGTGTTTATACAACCTGGTCTCATTTTTGAAGGTGGTCAAAGGAGAACTGCCACTTGGGCAAGTTGGTAGTGTTAGGCCTATGGTGCTTAGGTTGACCTTTCTTCTTACACAACAAGTGAGTATTGACCTCAGAGATTTTCCTTTATGCCATGGTCCAAGCTTAGAAAATGCCCACTTGTGGTTTTTTTTTTTTAATGTGTTTAGAATGGGGTCTACAGGGTCTATAGGGTCTCACTACATAGATCAGACTCACAGTGATTCTCCTGTTTTCAGCCTCCCAAGAGCTGGGATTACAGGTGCCTGCCATCATGCCCAGCTCCAATCGCAGTCTCAGCATCGAGCACCCCAGGGGGTACAACTCAGACCACGGCACTGTGCCTAAGCAGGCGCTTTAGTCTGCCAAGCTATCTGGCCGGCCAAACTCCATTTCTTTAATTTCCTATCAAGACACAAATGCCAGAATGGAAGGATTAAATGAAAAGCTAGCATAAGTGAAATAAACTAATACCATTATATTAGCCGATATAGAAACCTTGCTTTCATTTCTGAGCAGGGATGGAGGTAGATAGGGCAAATCCAACTGGACTCATCTCTACAGGGTGCTGGGCTCTTTGATATTTACCAGAAACTGAGCCCAGCCACTCTGAACACAGGATCTCAGCGTTGGAAATACCTGGAATTTGCTAGGATCTTAAATAAGATTGTGAGCTCCATCCCTAAATATTCTTTTTTTTTTTTTTTTTAATTTTATTTATTTATTTATTTGTTTGCTTGTTGTGTTTGTTTGTTTGTTTCTTTATTTATTCATTTTGTGGCTGGCTCAGCCTGCCCTGGTGGTGGTGCTGGCGCAGCATGTGGTGCCGGGGATCGAACTGCAGTCCCCGCAGTTACCTGAGCCCTTCTAAGCAGGCGCTTTAGACCACTGAACCATCTCGCCGGCCCCCATCCCTAAATATTCTGATTAAGATGATCTAAGTCATGACCTGGGCATTTTGGGTTCAATGAGTTCCCCAAGAGAATCTGTTAGATTGTCAATGTTGAGAATAACTGGGCTATGTTTATGTAGAACCTGGCTAGATCTTCCAAGATCATTTTGTGAGGTCCAAAGGGACTATGTAAGGGAAGATCTGAGTGCCTGCTACTGTACCCAGGTGACATAGCAATAGCAGACCAATCCCCCATATGGGATAGGCTGCCTCACGGGTTTAATCTTGAGGGGAACAGTCCCTCTAGGCTACTGCAAAGCCCAGTTTTCTCCAGAGATATAGATAAGAGGTGGGTGTGTTGACATGGACGCTATAGCTCCCACATAAGACATACTTAGTCCTGGGTAGGAGCTGGGATGAAGCTCAGGTAGGAAGACTGGGAAGTAGGCCTCTGGCAAGTCTCTGACAAGATCCATGACCATTCCCTGTTCCATTTCTCCAGACTGGACTGACGGTGTGTACCTGCCCACCATTCGCTTGAGGCTCTGGAAAGCTCACGCCTTTGTTACCGCAATGCTGAAAGAGTTGGCAAAGCTGCACGACTTTAAGATTTTCTTTCACAGTCGCAGCTGTGGCCTTTACCTCTGGATCAACTTGAAAAGCGTGAGGTCTAGGAATGGGGACAGGTGCTCCCTGGATCACCTGTGCAGGGAGGTGTGGGCTCAGCTCTCTTCCTCTGCCTTCCCTAGTTACTGGAACCGTGTACATTTGAAGAAGAGCTGGTCTTCTACCGCCGCTTCCTGGACTACAAGCTGATCTTGTCCCGAGGCCAATCCTACCTGCTTAAGGAGCCTGGCTGGTTTCGCCTCTGCTTTGCACAAAATGAGAAGGAACTAAAGGAAGGTAAGTGGTGCTGACCATCTAGTCCTAGCGTCCTATAAAGATGTCCTATCTCATCCTCTCTAAGTTGAGCTCTAGCTTCGGCACATGGATCCATGTTTCCAGTTTACTTGTGTTCCTTTCGTAAACAGGAAGTAACTTGTACTTCAGGTACCTACTGTTCATTCTGTCTTCTGGGTGTCTTTTGTGCCTGTCACTGACCAAAGCATTGGGTCCAAGAGTGAATGGGAAGATGCAAGACTTTGTTTTTATGCGGCTGACCCTCTAGTACGGAAGACAGCCACATCACATGGACCTCACAAGCTTGGAATGTACAGTGTACATGGCTTTTAAAATATTGCATGCTATGACATGCCACACAGCATTATATTTCATGGGAATACAATAGCAGGTCATTCATTGTCATGGAGGTTTGCATAGCACAACTATCTGTGGTTTTAGTGTAGAAAACTTTATGATGTGTTAAGAAGCACGAGAGCCTGGTATAGCACTCTACAGGGGACATGGAGATGCCTGGTAGTGTGGGGATATGAGATTTGAAAGCTCCGGATTGTGACATATTGGAATCTTATCCTAAAGAAGGTAGGCTGAAGTTCACCATCCCTGAACAAGAGACTCTGGTGGTCTAGGATGACCTGGCTAGGTCTTCTCCCACTTGCAAAACCATAAGGTGTTGTTTCTCTTTTTCCCCATTTGGGTCCTGCAGCCATGCATCGGTTTAGTCAGGCAGTAGCAGAGCAGAAGCAATACAGGATAGAGAAGTTACTGCAAGATGCCATAGACACGGAATTTGTTCCGGATCCCTGATACCAGCCCCTGGACCACAAGGATTGGGGCTGAGCTGATGCTGCAGCTGTATGAATGGTCTGCTCTAGGAAGGGTGGCAACTGACTGGGTCATCAGCCTCTGTAAGCCGAGCATCTGTCACCTGTCATAGCTTTGCATCCTTTCAAGCTTTGCTAGTCATGGTTCCTACAATGCTTTTATTGGGTTTGGGGGGGAGGGCATAGAGATGCCTGTGGGGATGAAGGGAGCTCTCTGGGTCTCTTTTAAATGATTTTGTTTTTTATTCAATGTCTAATAAATTGTATATTTTATGTTTTGGGCTTCTTTTCATTCTTCATAATCACCTTTGGGAGCAGAATGATGTTTCATGCCTTATAACTTTCAGAAACAGGTTGATTGTGAAGCATCTATGGAGAGCAGGCTGGGACAGAAGGGAGCCTTTATGTCCTCAGCATGTAGGGCAGCGTCTCAGGGCCTCCCTAGAGCACCATGCTAGCTGGCTGGCCAAACTCCATTTAATTTCCTATGAAGACACAAATGCCAAAAATACACATGCCACGGATACCTTCATCCCACGTGCTGAGTGACCAGTTTGGGGTACAACTGAGGGTATTTCCACTCCCAAATACAGGACAATTTTTCTAGTCTTGCCTTTCTAAGAGACTTTTAAAACAAGTCTTTGAAGAGAAGCTTGGTGTTTTAAGTCTCTTTAGGCTTCTCTAACAATAAACTCTAACCTAATGTTTTATCATTCATGATTCTCAAGGTGGGAGAAAGCAGGATCAAAACCCAGGAGGACTGGGTGCCTGGCGAGGACCCACACTGTCGCTGTGACTTTAATGGCAGGAGGGATGGGGAGCATCCTTCCTCAGGACTGAGTCATCTCTCAAAGGCCTCACATCCTGCTGTCCTCACCTCAGGGTGAGGGATTTTCAAGTCTCGGTTTCAGAGTGACATAAGCTTTCAGTTCCTAATGTCTGTTTCCATCTCTAAAGCTTGTTGTTAAAAATCCTGTCTGGTGAGTTTCTCCACAAAGCCCTTTCCCAGCTGAGCACAGGGGCTCTGCACCCGGAAGAACCGTGCTCAGAACTATCTTATAAGCACGTGGTGGCAAGCCTGTGGCATCCGTGCCACAGTAGACACACATGCCCCCACCCCCGCCATTGGCTCAGAAGCCAAGCCACCAAGACCTTCACAGTGGGCAGCTGAAGTATTTTCTCACTCTCAAAACCCATAGGACATTCTGTAATCTTTGCAGACGCTCCTACGAGCTATCAGGAAATCCACAAGGGATATTCTAGCATCTTAGCTGCTGCCAGGGTCCATAAGGTAGAGACAACGCGGCTCTCTTGATAAAGCAAATTTGAACTTGATCTTTCCTGCTCACGCTGGTTAGATTTTAAGAATCTGGAAATGGAGCTCCTGGAATGCAAGAAAGCTTTCTGGGGGACCATGCCATTCTCCCAGGCACAACATGTGAAAATAAAAGATAAGAGTGGGAAGGAATGACAAAGGACAGCACAGGTGACAGATCTGAAACATCCTGAAACTGGAGAATTCTCTGTCCAATAATTGTAAGTCAGTGAAGGCACTTTTCTTATTTTGATTTTATGCTTGTGAACAGCTGATTTCAGTTTTTATATCAAATTATATTAATTATATATCTTTTTTTTTTTTTTTTTTTGTCTTTTTGAAACAGGGTCTTGCTATATGGTTCAGGCTGGCCTTGAGCTCACTTTTGTAGCCTAGGCTGGTCTCGAACTTACAGTGATCCTCCTGCCTCAGCCTCCCAAGTGCTGGGATTACAGGCGTGCGCTACCACTTCCAGCTTATAGTATAATCTTGTACCAAATCTGATATAACAAATAGACTGATGACCTGAGTGCTGCCTGTGTTGCTTTTGAAGTAATGAAGTGGGGGTGTAGGCAGATTATCAGCACACGAGCACCTGCAAGAGGTCCCGTGGACTCTGCAGAACCTCCTCAAATGCACACTTTGACCTTCAGTAAGGAACTGTTAGTAGTACTCAAAGCCCTGTTGTTTTTCTTTGTAATCTTCCATTATTTATTTGGTATAGGGTCTCATTATGCAGTTCAGACTCGTAGTAATCCTCATGTTTCAGCCGCAGCAATACTGGGATTACAGGCATGTACCATGACTTCTGGTTTCAGTGGTCAATATGGTGTGCCCAGGATTTGGGGCTGGCATGGTATGTGGTACTGGGGGTCAAATCTGGGTGCTTACGTTTGCCAGGCAGGTGCTTAGACCACTGAGCTCCCTCCCCAGCCCCTGTTATGTTTCTTTTAAGAGAAAAGATGTTAACCTGTGAGTTGTTTTATCTAAACTAAAATTCAGCGACCAGGTTAAACTGTGATGTTGGCACTTTATCATAAATAAGTGGATTTGGTATCACATTTTAGGGAATCGGTCTCTGAAAGTTTCACCACCCCTATTATAGGGGCTAAAGGGCTTTCGGTACCAACAGATGACTTGTTAGCCACCTGGATCTGTGATCAAATCCTCTCCCATGGATCCACGTTGGGTTCTTTTATTTTCCAATGACAATTATTTTGGTTAGTTTTTTTCTTTAGATTAACAAATAAAAGCACACCAAGGAATTCTGATTGTTCCATTGTTTTAAGGCAAAAATGAGTATCCTTTATTCACTCAAAGTATAGACACACTCAACCCAAGTGCTTCCAATGACTAGTTTCCAAGAAACCAACAGTTAGCACTCCGAAACAGTGGCTATTTTCTATTGAGCCAAAGTGAACACATCAATAACTCAGACAAACACAAATTCATATATAACTTAGGAGCACTTAAAAATGACTCTCCATTCTTTCCTTTTTTTTTTTTTTAATACCAAAGTTCTAGTATATCAACCTGTGACCCTGTGGAGACAGAATTCATCCATATCTCAGAGACACTCTGGGGACCTCTGCCAACAGAGTTAATCCTCTCACTGTCCCTGGATGGAAGCCCCAGCCACCACCTTCCTGCTTGAGGTACCCTAGATGGGCACAAATCCGGTCTGGCTTAGACCGCTCTTCTGAACGAAACAACTTCCCTGGAGAAAAAGCCAAAGTAGGGGTGGCCAGAAGATGGCCTTACCCCAAGCCTGCACCAGGGAGCCTGGTTGCTTCTCTTCCCAGGGAAGCAGGACATGGGTTTATAAAGACTACCTACCCTGCCTCCCACAAAGTGGAGGTTGCAGATACCCAGAAGCCCTCGAGGCCTGGGACGGGGCTAGAGGGACCTCCATTCCCAAGCATTCCCAACTGCTACTCTGCCTGGGTCATTCCCTTGTTCTCGCCAAGGGCCGAAAGCCTTTAGGCACTCATAAATTCTTTGCCTCCTCTAATCACTTTAAATATCTGTTCTTGGTGGAAGATGTGATTTATAGGCTGAGGCTAATGAGGAGCGCTCCCGGTGAGAAGTCGCCGTGAGGGCGGAGGTCTGGGTCCCTGAGTCCTCTCGCCTCTCGGGTTCCCTGGGCAGCCCGGGAGGAGTGGCTCCTCGACGAGTCCACTCGTGTGCCCGGGGTGCGGGCTCCAAGCAGACGACCTCGCCAGGCTCGGAAGCACAGCATGGGTGGAGAGGCGACCCGCAGGGTCCCATCCCTGAACGGCTCCCCGCAAAGGAAGCTGACGTCAGCAAAGGGGACAGGCGCCTGGCTCCGGTGCGACCCTCACGCTGCGCAGAAGGAAGCGGCGGGGCTCATCCGGGCGCCCGGGCCTTTGGCACAGACCACACTTCCTGTGCCTGGAACCGGGGCGGGGCGTCTCACCCAAGTGGCCCGGCTGGCGGGGGCTCCTTGGTGTGGGCAGGTCGCGCAGGACGCCACCGTAGCTCGGAAACCCGGACGCTGGCGGTGCCGCTGCAGCTCAGACCCCAGCTGTCGCGCGGAGCGGAGGTGAGCCCCGGGACAGCACCGCCAAGTTGGAGGAACCCTCCCTCCCCTCGCAAAGCAAAATGAAACTATAGAGGGCTCCCTGCCTGTCTGAGGCGTGCACAGGCGCGAAGAGGGACAGAAAATGCAGCGCGGATTTCTGATGAAAGGAAAAAAAAGTCTTGTGAACGCGTGCCAAGAGCAGGGATGGGGCTAGTCCTAGTGTCCCGGCTTCGAGGCCCGCAAGACTCGCTGCTGCCCCTTGCGGTGGGGGAGTAGTTGAGCAGGGAAGGGCCCACCTCCATGGTGGGGGAGGGGGGATCTACGAGAGCGCAGGGACCCTGGCTCACGGGCTCCACACTGCTATCTGTGCCACTCGACACCCACCCACAACCTGCTTGGCAGATTTGAACCCACTGTTTTGAAATTGAGGTCTGGATGTAAGAGGCCACCACTTACGTGGCACAGTGAAAAGATCCTGCGTAAACGGCACCTGTTTAAGTCACGTTTAAGTGTAGCAGGCGAAATCCCTGGTTCACTCGAGTGGTTACAGCTAGTAAGGGATGCAGGAAGCCGGGCAGATAACTTATGAGCCAGCTGGGCAGTTCTTGCCTTCGTCCCAGCTACTAGCAAGGCTGAGGCGAGAGGAGCAGGTAAACCCAGGAGTTTGGCCTGGAAATGGCCCCCTCTCAAACCAAACCAAACATAAGAGAATAATAAAGCAAAATTCAGGAACCACGAAGGGGCACATAAGGGAAAGGGAACCTCGTGACTCTTACTCAGCTTGGTGCTTGATGCCATGCAAACTGTTTGAGCACGGAGTGCTGTTGTCTTCTTGCAGATGTTTCCTCTTCCTCAGAAGGACTCCCCGGCACCGGCCACCTGTCTAGGCTCAGCCACCACGCAGGATGTGGTCAGTAGCTACCAGGATGGCCTGGGAAGAGAAAGCCCTGGAAAACCGGCCCAGAAGCTGCCGGGCCTCTATGGAGTGGGGGACCCCATTTCCAAGTTCTCCTCGGAGAGCGGCTCCTGTCTGTCGTCTAGAGGCAAAGTCATCAAGTGGTTCTGGGACTCCGCGGAGGAGGGCTACAGGACCTACCACACGGACGAGTACGACGAGGTCAAGAACCCTAACGTGAGTGAAGCACTACTTCCTGGACCCGGGAGGGAAGTGCAGGATGGGCGTGTGGCCTGGATGCGTGGCATCGGCTTGCTGCTGTCTGACTGGAGATGCGATCCTCAGACTGGGCAGGCTTCTGATGTACTCAGCGAGCTCTACTGTGCTGAGCCTCTTATACCACGTCGGGATGGGAATTCTTTGTTTCTTGCTGCAAACAGGAATGCTTTGTTTCCAGATCAGTGCTGGGATCTGGGACCTGGGACCCTGATTTGTAAGGAAGGAGTTAAAGAGCCATAGCACATGAGTGTCTATGTGTATGTATGTGTGTGTATGTGCATGTGCACGTGTGCATGTGTGTGCATGCATGTGTGTGGTGCTGAGCACTCAACAACTCCCCGCCTTGTACCAGCTGGACAGGTGCTCTACCACAGTCACATCCCTGGTCCCCACTATTCCAACTTCAGACGCTAAATAGAACTCAGAGTCACAACTGTTTCACCTCTGGGTGAGCCCCCGTGTCCTGGGATGTCCAGCTTTCTAAGACAGCACTGACAAGGACATGGATCCACCTCCACCCTTGTTTCTGTACTTATCGTCCCCAGGGCATCATTAACTTGGGCACCAGTGAGAACAAGCTCTGCTTTGACCTACTGTCCAAGCGGGTGAGTAAGAGACCCTCCACTTGGGGGGCTTCTTCCCTGCATGCCTCCCCTGCAAGAGCCCGCAGTATTCCTTGGGGGGGGGCCCTGGGCTGGGAGCCAGGTTCTAGGTCAGCCTTGGGGGAGGCTTCCTGTGAGATCTGGGGTGTCACTTCTGCACTCTGATCCCTTCCGAATCTTCCCCTCTTCAGGCTCTGCCCTTTCCCTGGCTCCCTGCTGTGCCAGTCCCTGGTCTCAGAGGGAGCTGCCCAGTGCTCCTTGTATTAAACAGCTGACTGCATGGGAACCACACGCCCCACTTGTGACCTTGCCATTTCCCCTGGTGTAAGTTCCCTTTGTGTGATTGGCCGAGGCTGAGCTACTGGTATAACATCCCTAAGCGACAGGGTTGGAAGAGAGGGACAATTTTACCTAGTCGGATCCTCCTAAGGTAGCTCAGCACTGAAATAAATAAAACAGGAAATGCATACATAACTTAAAATTTTCAACACAAAAGTAAAAAATAACTGATAAAATTAATTTAATAATATATTTCATTTCCTAGCATATCTAAAATCTGATCATGTCAGCATACAATCAGTATAAAAGCAGCTGCTGTCTTTTGCATATGGTGTTTATCGCAAGTCTTCAAAATCCAGCACGTCTCCGTGTAGCTAAGACATTGTCAAGTGCTTGATAGCACAGGGGACTGTGACTTCCCAGGGTGGCAGGAGGGAGGGATATGGCTGAGCCTATTCTTTCTCTGGGTTCGCCTGTGATGGCCACGGCCCCTGGGTTCTCAGCATTCCTTTCACCCTGTACCTGCAGTACCCAAAAGGTCACTCACTGACCCAAGTGACAGCCTGTAAACTGCCGCCTTTGCCGGGGCATGGGGTTGAGCTGAGCCTGCAGCAGGGCAGTATCCTGAAACCTTCCAGAAGCTGGAGCCAGACTGAGGTGGCAGGATCCAGTTCTGGGGCTTTTTCTGCACCCACCCCCCCAAGCCCAGTAGCCCGATCTACCAGCACTGCCTAGCAGCCCATGTTGTATATTATGAGTTGGTGCTGAAGGAAATAACGAGAAGACCTGGTGAATATAACTCCAGAGGTCTCCCTGAGATTAGTCTCTCTCTAAGTGAGCCCAGAGCCACAGAAGCATCTCACATTCATTGAGGGCTAAGGGCAGACTAAGGAAAGTGCATAATTACTTTGATGAACTCAAACTACTCATTCATTCATTCATTCACTCATTCATTCATTCATTCATTCATTCATTCATTTTGCGGAACCAGGGTTTGAACTCACGACCTTACACTGGCCAGACAGGCACTTTTAACATGGAGCTATCTCCCCAGCCCCACTACTTTCTCTATTGACTTCCATTTTTCTGACACTAAGTTTATACAACACTAGCTGATAACATCCCAAGCCAGGGACAAAGAACAAACAGGGTGCCAGCAGGAGAAGCTGTTATCTGCCGCCTTGAATCCCAGCTTGCCGTAGTTTACAAGCACGAGACAACAGTTCTCTTTGGGCTCTGTGTATTGTTCCTTGTTCCCTTGAGACATTAGGCTTTTGTCTCCTATCTATCTTTCTATAAGCCCACCCCTCTGAATTTCTAGGTGATGGTATTCTGTAAAGAATACTGTACCAGCCATGGAAAGTTCTGGGTTTGTGTTCCTTCAGTATGGGTATTCTGGGAGGCTGAGGCAGGAGGGGGTGAAACTTTGAGCCCAGTTTTGATTAATTTAATGACTTAACAACAACCTGTCTCAGAAAAAGAGGAGGTCTGGAGATGTAGCTCAGTGCAAAGGTCCTAGTTCGATGCCTGGCAACACCAAAAACACCCCACACCCAAACCCAAAACACCTGGTCTCCAAAGTTGTTAACCGTGCCACCTTAGCATAGCTCCTTATTTCTTTTGAGCCTTGCTTTCCTCATCTGTCAAATGGGCATAAAGCTGTGGTGCTGTGGGGATGTACACAGCAGTGCCAGCTGCAAGCCCTGCTCTTCCTCTCTGTCTGCAGCTGAGTCAGAGTGACATGTTGCAGATGGAGCCATTCCTGCTGCAGTACCCTGACTGGAGGGGACACCTGTTGTAAGTAGCAGTCCTAGGCTGGTGGGTCTCAGCAGGGGAGGGGGAAGGAAGGCAGTGGGTAGACACGTTTGAATTGTCTGATCTCAGGAGATGCTACTGAGCCACTGGGCAGAGCCGGGGCACCCAGGGCCACCCCACTGTCAGCCCTAGACAGCAGTGGCAGCAGGTTGAGGGGACCTGCGGGCGTGGGTTCCCTGCCAGCCCAGCCTCAACTCAGGGCTCCCTCTGGCTGTCTGGGATCCTGAGCTGAGACAGGGGAGGGCATTCTGGCCAGAAGCCGTCCCTGCTCTGTCTGTGGCCTTGGAGGAGCCAGGGTCAGTGTTGTTCAGCTGGTGGGCCGCTTCCTCCCTTGGTGGGCAGGGGCGACTGATTCTAGTCCTATTGTGGGCGGCAGTATGTCCTGCCACGTTCTTTAAGGGAGTTATGATGGACTCAACGCAGCTGCATCGTTTTGACACCCTTTTCTCTCTCGCCTCCTTCTATCCCTTATTCCTCTTCCCTGTTATGAAAGATCCATTTATCTATTTATCATTTATTTGAAAGCTCTTTGTTTATGCTTTGGCTTTCAGCGTGTACAGTTTCTTTCACGTAACACACATGGTCTCAAGGCTGAAGCACATATTCTCAAAGTGCTGGGCTTAGCCATGGGCTCTGCGACTTACCCAGCAATGACTTGATTCCTTCAAACCTCAGTGTTATCAGAAATGCAAATAAAATGAGAGTTGCCACTGTATATTATGGCCGGCTCTGCCTGCCCTGGGGGTGGGGCTGGCGCAGCATGTGGGGCCGGGATTGAACCTTGGTCCCTGTGGCTGCCTACGCTTGCCTAAGCAGGTGCGTTAGACCGCTAAGCCATCTCGCTGGCCCCTGCCACTGTATAGCAGCCTCCAAATAATAAATGTTAGTAACAGGAACTGATAACAGTTGCTATTAAATAATAATGTTTATTATTACCATTAGCCAGACCTACATCTAGGGTTACTTTTTGTTTGTTTTATGAGAAAGAGTTGCTATGTAGTTCAGGCTGGCCTTGAACTCACCATGCAGTCTACCTAGGCTGGCCTCAAACTTGAGCTCCTCCTACCTCAGCCTCTGGAGTGCTGAGATTTTAGGTGTGCACTGACAGGAAAACTGTCGGGGAAAGGCGCCCTCAGACACACACAAACCCACAATCATGTTAACTAGCATGAAAGGAGTGGTTTATTGGTGGCAGTTGGCGGGAGCTGGGCTACTCAGGGGACCTGAACAGCTGCGATGGCTGGGGAGGCAGAGTCTTTATAGAGCAGGGAATGGGGGAAAGTGAGTGATAAAGTGTCCTTAGCTGGGCCAGGATGTTCTGGGCAGGCAGCAATGGGGAACGGGAGTCATCAAGTGTCTGTGGCTTGGGCTGGAGAGATAGCTCAGCGGTCTAAAGCACCTGCTTAGGAAAGCTTAGGCAACCACAGGGACCACGGTTCGATCCCTGCCACCACATGCTGCACCAGCCCACCCCCAGGGCAGGCTGAGCTGGCCATAAAAAAAAAAAAGTGTCTGTGGCTGAGCCAGGGTGTTTTGGGCACAGAGTACAAAGTCCTTGAAGCAAGCTGAAACAAAGCTGTATGTGTAGTCAGCTGGGCGCAGGCAGTCAAGGCTGCAGCACAGCTGTGGTTGGCGCGTCCTGGAACATCAGAAGTGGTGCGGGGGAGGGGGCCCACGGCTGGGTGCCTTAACATGCACCATGATGCCAGGCTAGTATTACCTTTGATATCCCCACAGTCCCCAGAGTAGTCCGGGTTGGGGGTCGCAGAGCCACTGGGAATGAAAGTACAGTATCAGAGCTTGGGGTTTCTTGCACTGGAATGAAATACATGACAGGTACGACTTAGAAGAAGAGAGGTTTATTTGGGCTCATGGTCGGCTGGCACCGAGACAGGAAGGCACAGCAGAAAGACCCAGCAGAGCCAAGCTGCTTGCCTCGTGGTGGCCAGGAGGCAGCAGAAGAGAGGAGGAGCCAGGGAGGGAGAGTGACCGTGCCAGGCCGCACCCCAGCAGCTGCTCTCTTCTGAGCAGGCCCTGCCTGATCATAAACTCCTCTGAGGCTGGATGCTCAGAAGAGTACAGCACCCCGTGCCTCAGTCACCTTTTAAAAGTTCCACCTCTGAGCCCGGGAGCGACTAGGGGCTATTCTGGATCTAATCTGAAAGAGTGAGGATGTGAGGGGAGGGGCACCCGAAGGAAGACAGATCCTGACTGGACTTCCCACGTGCGGGAGATGGAGAGGCCATGGCAGGGCAGCTCTGGGCTGCACTGTGGGGTGGGCATCCACTGGCAAGCGTTGTCCATCAGTGTGTCTGTCTTTCTCTAGCCTCCGTGAGGAAGTGGCCAAGTTTCTGTCTGATTACTGTAAGAGCCCGACACCCCTCAAACCAGAGAATGTGAGTAGCCCCCTTCCGCTGCTCCTCTGCCTGCTCCCTGGTTTTGGCCTGTCTGTCCAGGGCCATGGAGGGTCAGGGTCTGCATTGCACTCATCTTGGTTTATGTCAAGCTGGCCTGAGGATCACCTCCTACCTTCCTCCTCCAACCTTAGACGTGGAGCTGGGCTGTGATTTCTGCCCCACGCTGTGCTATGGGCCCTGCTGTCCCCTCACCTTGGGCCCCAGGAGTGACTGCTCCCTAGATCTTGCTCACCCCAGCAGGGTCCCCATAAATGAGCTGGCTGGAAGTCCGGGCTTTGTGGAGACAGCCTGAGGGGACCAACACAGGGACCTGCTTCCCCTCCTGTGCTGTCCTGGACCGAGGCTGTGAGTCCTCCCTGCTGAAGCAGAGTCACCGCTGTCCCCAGGTGGTCATCCTGAATGGCTGTGCCTCTCTGTTCTCAGCTCTGGCTACCGTGCTGTGTGAGGTGGATGGTGAGTGACTACAAGGCCTGTCCCCAGCTGCCTGCCCTCCAGGGCTGTGTACCTTTGCTATTAGCTAGGATAGGCGACCCAGACTCAGGAGGCTTAGATGAAGGGCTGGGCAGTAGTCCCCGGGGCCAGTGTACCATTAGCATTCAGGGCGTTCTCCCCAAGAGCACCCGTAGGGTCTCTGCAGAGCTCTCTTGTATCTTCCCAGAAATGACACAACCCCATTCCCAGTGCAGTCCTCAGGCCCATGGATCTGAAGAGCCAGGGATGGCTCATACCAAACCTGGTTGACTTCTCCCAACTGGAGGAAAGCCTGCCTTCCTGGGACAGACTGCTGGTCCTGCCAAAAAAAAATCCTGTTTTCTCTTAGCAAGAAAGAAAATCTGAATGGCTGTTGAGTGGACATGGTGAGCCAGGCATGGTGGTGCACACCTGTGATCCCAGCATTCTGGGAGGCTGAGACAGGAGGATTGTAAGTTTGAGCCCAGCTTGGACAATTTAGCAACTTAGTGAGATCCTGTCTCAAGAGAATAAAAAGGGGGCAGGGAGACTGGGATATAGCTCAATGGAAAGTTCTTGGGTCAATCTGTAGTAACACAAAACAAAAACAAGCCATGACACTGGTCATGGAGAAGGAATGGCAGTTGTAAAGAATACAGGCTCACTGACCATAGCTTAACTAGTAACAATAAATATTAATGACATCAATTGACCATATGTAGCACTAGCTCCAGGCTGTGGTATATGGCTGTCCACATAGGGCATCATCTGACCCTGCCTGCACCCTGGAAGCTGGATTTATACTGCTGCCTCCATATTTATAGATGAAGCACTTGAGGCCCAGAGGTTAAGTAATTTCTCAAAGCCACACAAAGAGAGGCTATCTGTGGAAGCTGCAGTAGAAAAATACCTGCTCTGAGATTTTGTAGACAGTTTCCTGCCCATTCTAGAATAGTGGAACAGGGACTCTCTAAGTTTCAGTGTGGTGGTGTTTTGGTTACTTTTCCCTCATTGCTGGGACAAAATTCCTGATCCCCAAAATTAGGGAAGGAAGGGTTTATTTAGCTCACAGTTAGTGGAGGTTTCAGTCTATACACAACTGGCTCCAAGGCAGAGTGCCATGTGGCAGAGGGCAGCAGTTCCTGGTAGTGGAAAACAGCAAACGGCAAAGGGAGGAGCAGCAGCTGTGGCAGCTAGCGAGCCTCTCTCAGCCTCCCCGTGTTGTATGTGGACTACATGCACAGGGCAGGTGTAGCACTCACATTTACAATCCCAGCATCGGGACATTATGAGTTAATCACAACCTCAAGGAATCCACCGCAATAACTACATGAGGCTTTGGGAGGACAACTGGACACAAACCATAACAATTGGTGTCTTAGTTACTTTTTACTTATTGCTGGGACAAATACCCGACATTCAAAATGAAGGAAGGAAAGGTTTATTTAGCTCACAGTTACTGGAGGTTTCAGTCCATATTCGGCTGGCCCAAGGCTGAGTGGAACAGGGCAGAGAGCATCCAGTTCATGGCGGCTGAACAGCAACAAAATAGTGATGGAGGCAACCGACCAACCAGGGCACAGAGAGCAACAGCGTGAGTCTGTCTCTCTGTCTCTCTTTGTATTATGTTCAGGCTCTCTGCCTCAGCCTATCTGCCTTAGGCCACACCAATAATCGCACTGTACTCAGACCGATAACCCCATCAGTACTAAAACACTTAATCCCAGTGGATCAAGAGTCAAGTAATCCCAGCAGTACTCAGACCCATAGTCCCATCAGTACTAAAACACATAATCCCAGTGGATCATGACTCAAGTCTCAAACTCTAGAAGTCCCCACCCCATGATTGCATGAGGCTTTGGGTGGACAACTAGACATAAACCATAACAGTTGATCTACAAAGTTAGGGTGACAAAGGTCTGTGTCCCAGATGGTAGTGGTGGGGGGACAGGGGAGATGCTGGTAAATGGTCCTCATGCTTAGTAAATTACAGATGTTACCAACTTGGGATAGTTTGACTTAAGGTTATTTGACTTTATGGTGGCATAAAAGTGACACACAGTAGCAACTGTACTCTTTTGCAGTTTGGTCTTTGCTCAGCTGGCAGTATGGGCTATGACATTTGCTTGTGGTGCTAGGCTGTGGCAGTGAGCAGTATGTCCCCGTCACCACCCATGGTGAAGGTAGTTATGACTTTATAGGCCACTAAGTAGATAAACATGGTGCTCCATAGGTGAGGTGGATGAAATGCATTTCTTTTTGAAAAAATTACTTATTCATCTCATTTTTTGGAATCAGGGTCTGGCTATGTGGCCCAGGCTGGCCTTGAACTCACTGAATAGCCCAGGATAGCCTCAAACTCAGAGGGAAACTTCCCTCAGCCTCCTGAATGTGCCTCCATACACGGCAATGATTAAATACATTTTTAATTTAATGACATTTCCAGTGTACAGTGAGCTTTTCTGGTTACAACCCTGCTGTCAGTCGGAGAGCATTTGTGTTAGGAAAGGGACTGATCTCAGTGGATCGGGGCTTTAGCATTGGCTTTGGGGATTAGGAGGGAGCAAGCTGCAGGTACAATGGGGCCTATGCACAGGGCTCTGGAGTGTCCCCTAGGGATGACAGGCCCTGCCTGATCCTCCCTGCAGAGGCCTTCCTGATCCCCACCCCTTATTACGGGGCCATCACCCAGCATCTCTATCTCTATGGCAACGTCCGACTGGCCTATGTCTACCTGGACAGTCAGGTAAGAGTGGCTGCATCCCTCCCTCTAGGCTGTCTCCTGAGCCTGAATTTCCAGATGGCTTTGGAGGAGATCTGAGGGCTCTAGAGCTGCGGTGGAAAGAGAGTGGCACTTTCTGTTGTTCCATGGCTGCCTGGACCTGGGTCTTATGCCTCCATCCCCAGAGCCTCACAGATTCTGGGCTCTGAGATTCCCAGGAAATAAGGCATGGGAAGGGGCAGAGCACTGGAAGCCCTGGGCCCCGCTCAGAGGAACCCTGGGCCTGTGTGAGGTGGGCTGGGGGAGCTGGGTGGCAGGAAAACTGGGGGACTCCATCTATGTTCCCGGGGCTGGAGATCAGAAGGGCCTAGGGCTCTCAGGGTGTAGGTTTAGGGGCCAAAATGGATCTCTTGTAGGTCACTGGGCTGGACAGCCGCCCCTTCCAGCTCACAGTGGAGAAACTGGAGTTGGCCCTGCAAGGAGCTACATCAGAGGTCTGAGGCTCCCCTCCATGCAGGGCTGGGAATGCGTGCGGGGTCTGCATAGGGCATTGCACCCCACTTCCTGTGTGTGGCTAACTTCCTCCTGGGAGCCGGGTTGGTGGCCTGAGATGGGGAACACGAGGGTTTGGGGAGTAGTGCAGAACTCCCATTAGGAAAGACCCTCAAACTGCAGCATGGAGAACGAACTGGGCCTTCATTAAAAACTCCTCACTCCGCATCCTCTCTGATTCCACTGCAGGGGTCAAGGGTGGAGCAAAGCGGGCTGGGAGTTAGCCTAGGGTCTCCCTGGCAACTTGAGAGGTGATCCTGCCAACCTGAAGGGGACCTGGGGTCCCCCAAGAAAGGCAGATGCCTCTGCTCCAGGCATTCATTCCCAGACCCCCCACCAGTCTGCTCGGTTTGTTTCACCTTAGTGGCTTCAGCCAGTAGGAATTTGGAAAGTGCAACACTCGCTTGCTTGCTGCCTGTCATTGGTGTCACACTGTGCCAGCTGGCCCTCGGCAGCATGGCCCTGCTCTCCGCGTGGCTCTGCTTCTCCTAGTTGGCACAGTGCTGCGGATAGGCCTAGCGCCACGCTGCTGATGGAAGTCCACATCTTGCTGATTTGCTCCCTGGGGGTGTGAATGATGTGTCCCCTGCATGCACCCTAGCGGGCTGCCCTGCGATGAGCCCTCTCCTGCAGACAATGTGGCTCTGGCCTCAGACAGGCGCTGAGGCTTCCAGCCCACGAATGATTTCAGGGTGTGACCGTCAAAGGCCTCATCCTCATCAACCCCCAGAACCCTCTGGGCGTTGTCTACTCCCCAGAAGAGCTGCAGGGGTTCCTAGGATTTGCTAAGAGGTAAGCACCCTCACGCCTCCAGAGCCTGTGGCAGCTCTGGGCTTCAATGGGGGCTTTGGTACCAGAAGCCCTTAAGTCCTCTTGGCTGCCTTCGGGCAGTGGCAGGAAGTAGGGATATGAGAGTTGCTCTTGGTCTTTTACTCTCTCTTCCATGTTTTGCTTTTTGGTATAGGGTCTCACTTTGTAGCCCAGGCTGTCCTTGAACTTGCAGTGATGCTCCTGCCTCAGTCTCCTGAGTGCTGGGGTTTCAGAGGTGCACCACCACACCTGGCAAACAGTTGTCATTGATTGCACATTCTAGGGCCTAGAGCCATGCTGAATAGTTTATATGCTCTGCCTCTTGTCACCCTCCAAAGACTCTGTCAGGAGTAGACACCATTTTTACCCCTATGGATGGAGCTTAGTGTACTTAGGGCTGGAGCTGGACTTGAGCCTTGGTTCTTGTGGCTTGAGCCCTGGTGCCCAAATGCGCCCTCTCTCTGCAGCCCTTCGAAAATTCTACTGTCACTTACTTTGCATGTGTGGCTATTTGTTTGCAAAAGTAGACAAAGGAAGGGTGTTCCCCGGTAAACACAAGTGTGGCCACCCACCCTGGGCTAGATGGTAGTCCTTCTGGGTTTCTGACACACTGTTGTCCTGTGCTGTCGTAACCCGGGATGCACATATGTCCTGAGATTGCACCCCACCCCACCCACCCCAGGCACAAGCTGCACGTGATCATGGATGAAATCTACATGCTGTCTGTGTTCGAGGAGTCGCTGGAGTACCACAGTGTCCTCGGCCTGGAGAGGTGAGGTCGCAGTCGGGGAGACCCGCAGGTCCCGCTCTCATGGGCCCTGCCCCAGGGCACTGTCTCTAACCTCCAGCTGGCCCCCCCAGGGAGCAGGGCATTCAGATGATCCTGCAGAGTCCTGGAGAACCCCAAGGAGGGGTCTTGGGAGTCCTTGATGGAGGAGGGTTTGGAGTTGGGGAGAGAAACTGACTTCCTTCCTGTGCTGTTTCCTGGATCTTTAGATTGGCTTCACTTTCTTCCATTCATTCTCTCCATCATTTAGCAAGTAATTATAGTGCTCCTTGCGCCTGTCAAGCACTTCTGGCTCAACACAAGTGTTGCACGTTTGTGATCCCAGCACTCTGAGAGGCTGAGGCAGGAGAATAGCAAGTTCAAATCCACCTTGGGCAGCTTTATCCTGTCTCTAAAAGAGGGACTACTTATGCTGGAGGGTATAGTTCATTGTAAAGACCCTAGGTTCAACCCCCAGTATTGTCAGAAAAAAAGCGCTTTTTTATTAGATTGAGTTTAAGCACCGAGTGTATAACGGAAGCACGTGTGGACATACTGGGGCCAGGTCACTGATGAGCAGTGTATATTTGACCTTCTCCACCCTGCTGTGTCCTTTCTGTGGGTTCTGGCCTTCAGCCTCCTGAAGCTCCGCAGGGCAGTGGCTTGGGGAGTGTCACTCCCATTGACTTTGTACATTAGGCAAGTGGGACACAGAGGAAATAGTGATCCGCGGTTGGTAGTCATGGAAAGTTATTTATTGAGCATCTCTTCTGTGGTGGGCGCTGTGCTAGGTGCTGGAGGACCTAGGTGAATAAGAAAGATAGAGGTCTTTGGAGGAGAAGGGTTCTTTGGGCTCACATTTCCATCCACAGTCGGCTGTCTCCAAGATAGGGCAGCATGGAAAAGGGGCCTGGGGGAGCAAAGCTGCTCAGGGCATGGCAGACAGGAAACAAAGAGGGGGAGGAGGAGGGACATGAGGGAGAGAAGGGAGGAGGGGGGTGTGGACAGGCCCCACCCCAGGCCCCACCTCTTCCGCCCAGGCAACACATTTAGCTGCGGTGCAGCAGTGTTTCAGTTACTTTTCAAAGGCCCTGTGGAGGGCCAGGGATATAGCTCAGTGGTAGAGGTGCCTGCCTGGCAAGCACAAGGTCCTAAGTTTGATTTTCGTACAAAACAAAACAAAAAATGGCGCCAATGGGTGCACCTAGACATCAACCATAGCACAGGACCTCATGGACATGGCCTCCTAGGACCGATACGGGAAGTCTTTGCAAGAAGTGTCATGGGCTGCACTGTAGGTCAGAGGACAGAACACTTTATAAACAGGGCCAGATGGTGGACAGCTCAGCCTTCACCAGGGGATTCTCACTCAGCTGTGTTGGAGATGCTGTGCCATTACGACAGCACTTCTGTGCTCTGGTGAAACTTTATTTATTTATTTATTTATTTTGGACTTTTTTAGGGAAGGGTCTACAGTGTTCAGGGTCCCACTACAAGATCAGACCTGTAGGGATTGTTCTGTTTACAGCCTCCCAAGAGCTGGGATTACTGGTGCACACACCACGCCCAGTCTCAATTGCCATCTCAGCGTGCCCTGGGGTTGGGGCCGGCCCGACAGGCCCCAGGGATTGAACCCCCAGCCCCTGCACCTGCTTGTAGGCGCTTTAGTCCGCTGAGCTATTTGGCCAGCCCTTGTGAAACTTTAGTTATAAAAGCAGACAGGATGCGGCCTGGGGCTTCCGTTTGTTGCTTCCTGCTCCACCACAAGAGGTGGAGACAGGGCTGGGTCATAGCTGGAGCCTCATGAGCGCTCCCTTGGCTCTGTGCTGCTTCTGTCTCATGCTGCGCTTTTCCTTTGCAGGCTGCCTGATCCCCAGAGGACACACGTGGTGTGGGCCGCCAGCAAGGTGGGTCCTGGCTGGGAGTGTCCCGGAGAGGGAGGGCCGGTGGGGGCGGGGCCGGCTTCCTTCCAGGAGGGCTGCCCACGGCCCTGGGTTCTTCCTTTTGCAGGACTTTGGGATGTCTGGGCTCCGCTTCGGTGTGCTGTACACAGAAAACCAGGAAGTGGCCGCTGCGGTGGCTAGCATTGGCCGCTATCACGGTGTCAGCGGCCTGCTGCAGTTCCAGATGGCCCAGCTGCTCCAGGACCGCGGTGACCACCTGGAACCGGGCCCTGAGGGGGCAGAGGGGGATTGCTTGGTCTGAGGGCAGCCAGGGATGAGGGTGCTTCTCCCCTGAGAAGACTCTAGGGGGGCGTCTGAGACGGGTCCATACTCTGCTTGATCACTTCACTGCTTGAGCACGTTGCCTCACCTCCCTGTGCCTCAGTTTTCTCACCTGTAAAACAGATAATCATGCCTGTCTTGTGAGGTGAGTGGATTTATAACTCAGAATAGCAGCTGGTAGAGAATAGTATAAGCCCAGCTCTTTGGGAGGCTGGGACAGGAGGATCTCTCCAACCCAGGGATTCCAGGCCTGCATGAGCAACACAGCATGATTCTGTTTAAAACACACACACACACACACACACACACACATACACAAAGTAGAGGGTAAGCACATTATTGGCTGTGAGTACTTAAAACAATAATAGATGTCACTAAAGAAAATTATTATAATGGATGTTGGTCCGGAGCACAGATCTGCTGTAATCCCACGTTCAGACATCGAGTTCTGGTGGCAGAGTTCACGCTCCTCGCCCTACTCACGGAGCCCCACCCCACTCATTCAGCCTCTAGCTGAATCGTCGCTCAGACCCTCAGGATGCTAGGAAGCAAGGTTTCCTGTACTGCCCATTATTTTACACATGAAGCACATGACCTGGTGCACGCCCACTGCCATAGCTAGGATTTATTTAAAAAAATAGAGACCACATCAAGAGCTGGCAGGGTGGTGGAGCAGCTGTAACTCACAGGTCGTTGGCTGGAATGAAAGATGGTTCAGCCACACGCTCACCAACAAGTCATAACCCCGCCCCTAGACACCGACCCTGCTTGTCACATAAGGATGTCCCATGGGCTGGGTAGGGTGATGCGGGTCTGTCACTGCATGTCACTGCAGCACTTAGGAGGCTGAGGCAGGAGGATTGAGAATTTGAGGCCAGCCTGGTGAGACCTTCTCTCCAAGAAAAAGGGTGCTTTATACGGAACGTGGAGTTCCCAGCCTGCCCTGACCGCCAGTTCCCAGCCCTACTAGCGGCTCGAGGGTGGGCTCCCCCAGCGTGTGGACTGGCACGAGGGAGTGGCTGCAGAGGGCAGTCTTACCTTTTGGCTTCTCTTTCCACCAGATTGGATCAACCAAGTGTACCTGCCAGAAAACCATCGCCGGCTCAAGGCCGCCCACACCTACGTCTCAGGGGAGCTCCAGGCCCTGGGGATCCCCTTCCTGAGTGGGGGCGCAGGCTTTTTCCTCTGGTTGGATCTCAGGAAGGTAAGGCAGGCAGAGGTCGGGCTTGGCTCCTCCCAGGTGAGGGCAGCGGGGGCCTGGGCTGGGCCCAGCCTCTGCCTGCCCCAGTACCTTCGCCAGGGCACCTTCGAGGAGGAAATGCTGCTGTGGCGTCGCTTCTTGGAGAACAAGGTGCTGGTGTCCTCTGGCAAGGCCTTCCAGTGCAAGGAGCCTGGCTGGTTCCGCGTGATCTTCTCAGACAGGGCCCACAGGCTCCGCCTGGGTGAGCTGCCATCTGTTCATCCCCGCCTGGCTGTGTCCTGCGGCCGACAGCCACTGGGGCTGACGACAGCCTCACTCCCCTTCCTAGGGATGCAGAGGTTCCGCCAAGTGCTTGAGAGCAAATCCCAGGAGGCCGAAGAGGTCCCTCCCTGCCACACCAAGGACCCCCGTGAGCAGTGCAGATGAAGTGGCCTTTGCCTGGTATGCAGCCGCTGTCCCCAAGCCATAGAAGACAGAGGGTGGGGCGCTGGCTCGCAGGATTCCCAATGTGGCTTTGCCGACACAGCACTGCTCCTGCTTTTCTCAGTGACAGCGGGAGACGCCGTATGCCACCAAAGTCCAGCCTGGGAGCAGTTATTGTCCCGGTCATGATATGCAGAACTGGGGCATTGAGAGGGCCTCTAAACCCAGCCTTCAGCTCTCCGCCCTTGAGGATGCCTCTAGCAGCAACCAACCGTCCCTGCTCCCTGATGGTCCTTTCTAGACTTTGTCTTGGTTGCCAGGGCAACCAGCCAGAAGAACTAGGCAGAAAGAGTAATACAAATGTAAACATCCTCATCTTCCCAGGAAAGGAATCAGCTCAGCAGCCCTTGGTGGGACCCTGGGGGAGCTCCTCCATGGGAATCCCCCTCTGTCCCAACCTACTCCTACCTCTCTGGGATTTGGCTTTTCCTGCCAGGGAAGAAGCTACCATCCCTGACATCCTGGGGTGCCTGGGGCAGGAGCTTAGGCAAGGCTGGGCTGCTCCCCATGAGGACCAGGTGAAGGGCATTGCCTCTGCACGAGGGTATTTTGCTTCAGAGACAGGATGGGGCCCCCAAGTCCTCAAGCTGTGTGTGATAAGGGCCTTCTCAGGTGCCCAGGCTCCTGGTTTGGAAAAGTTGTAGTCTTAGCTTCTCAGGGGCTGAGAGAGGAGGATCACTTCAGCCTGGGTGGTATAAGCAGAAGGTCTTCTCAAAAGGAACAAAAGCCCGCTCTTGCTTTTTTTTAGAAAATGTCAGAGGCATCCATGTTTCCATGCTATAATAATGTTATTTGGCTTAGGTGGTTTTGTGCTTTGTTTTTTGTTTTTCTGTTTTGATCTATCCTTCATCCATTCATCCTTCCTGTCTTTTGTGGAGGGCCTTCTAGGGGGTGTGGTCAAAACATGCGGGAATGCTTACATAAAAAAAATTACAATAAAAGCTGTATGAGGTGTGAATGTTTAAATTTAAGAAATTTGAGGCCAGACGTGGTGGCACACACCTGTAATCCCAGCACTTGGGAGGCTGAGGCAGGAGGATTGGTGTGAGTTCAAGACCAGCCTGGGCTACAAAAGTGGGCTCACAGCCAGCCTGAACTGCATGGCAAGACCCTGTCTCAAAAAGACAAACAAGAAGAAAAAGAAATTTTATAAAAGTCACACTGCCATGAATTTCCCCATACGCTTCCCACTTGCTTTTTTTTTTTTTTTTTTCTCCTGTGTTTAGAACAGGGCCTACTGGGTCTACAGGACCTCATTACGTAGTCCCAGTATCCTCCTGGTTTCAGCCTCCCAAGTGCTGGGATTACATCCGCAGGCCACCACTCCCAGTGTCAATCAGCGGCTCAACACACCCTGTGGGCGGGGCCAGCCTCTGCGCTCCTCCTAAGCAGGTGCTTTAACCAGCTGAGCTATCAGGCCTGCCCTTCCCCCTTGCTTTGAACGCTCACGGATCCCATCATTCTTGTCACATTATGAAGCAGCTCTACAAGTGCTTTTTTGGGGGTGTCTTTAGCCGGCTGCCTCGGAGTCCTGAATCGGATCAGAATGACCTTGCAAGTTTTGACTTTGGGGAAGAGCCACGTGTTTCATGGTACCAGATCTGGTGAACGAGGCGGCGAGGGTCGTTGCTTCCTGAGCCTGCGTTTCCGTGCCATGGCTCCTGCAGGGCATCGGCCTCATTTTTTAATCATACCTCATGAAGACACTCAGCTAGGGTGACTCGTGTTCACCTAGTTGATCTTTAAATTTTAGTAAACACGAGTTTTACTTTCATAAGTTCTAAAAAATTATCTTTTATAACTCAAGCTTGCTTTTAAATTTCTAATTATTTATGTATTCAGTTTTTTTTTTTTTTTTTTCTTTTTAGCCAAAGTCTTGCTAAGTGGTTCGGGCTGGCCTTGAACAAGAAATCCTCCTCCTGGTTCAGCCTACCGAGGGCTGCGGTTCTAGGTGTGCACCACCACACCCAGCTTGGGGTCATGTTCACAACATAACAAGCATCATCGTATACTTTATAGATAGTTATCTTTTGGCATCTGCCCAGGAGGGGTTTCAGGACCCCTGATGGGTGCTGACATCTACTGATGACCTTATAAAAATGGCATAGTCTGCAGAGAAGCGTAGTCCCATCCCCTGGATACTTAAATCCACCTCTAGATTATATGTAATACCTAACGTAACGTAAAGCCGCATAAGCAATTGTTCTACTGAATTGCTTTGTGAACAACACAGCGGTGATGACGGATACAGTGGTGACGTGCAGGGAGGAAGCCTGTGTGGTAGCTTCTGAAACCACAGCTTTTACACTGTCTCATTTCCAATTATCTGCATGGTGTCTACCAAATGGAGTCACATTTTACCTGGACTATATTGTAAACCCCTGGCCTCTTCTGCTTGCTGCTTGATTTAGTTTTGAGACAAGGTATTGCTGTGTGTTCTAAGAGAACCTTGAACTCACTGTACTGTAGGATGACCCGGAGCTTGAGGCGACCCTCCTGCCTCAGCCTCCCAGAGTGCTAGGATTACAGGCATGGGCTGCCATGCCTGCCCAGTTGTCCTTTAAAATTTTAATTACTAATTAGTGCAGGGTCTTGCTATGCAGTTCAAACTAGGAGTGACCCTTCTGTCTCAGCCTCCCCAGTGCTGGGATTGCAGGTGTGGCCACCATGGCTGGTTTTGGTGGTTGGCACAGTGTGCCTGGAGTTCTGGGGCTGGCACAGAATGCAGTACCGGGGATCAAATCTGGTCCTTGCACTTGCTAGGCAGGTGCTTAGATTGCTGAGTTATCTCCCCAGCCCCCCCACTTGTCCTTTAACTTGTGCTCTTGCTCATGATTTTTTCTGGGCCTTCAATACCCATTTCCTTTCTCTACTTGTCAGGACCTAAATATCCTTTCGGATCATCAAGATTATCTTAGATCCTTCCAAACAGATATGGCTCTTTCCTCTTTATTAGTATTATTATTTTCATTTATGTATTTGGTACAGGGTCTCACTATGAAGCTCGGACTCATAGTGATCCTGTTTTCAGCCTCCTCAGCCCTGGGATTACAGGTGTGCACCACCACACCCCAACTCGGTGGCTGGCTCAGCATGCCCCGGGGCTGGGGCCAGGGTGGCAAGCAGGACCAGGGATGGAACCCTGGTCCCTGCCTTTGCCAAAGCAGGCGCTCAGTCTGCTGAGCTATCTCGCCAGTCCCTCTTCTAAAAAGCCAGTCACACTATGAGTATGTTCTCCTGCGCCACTTTCACCCTCTGCCTGAGTAATCTCACTCATGTACTTGTCTTGATTCTAGTCAGAGCCTCCCCGCTCTGGCATCTTTTACTCATTTTACAAGTCCTTGTCAAGCCTGAGTTGTACCAGGCTTTATGAAGCTTCCCATTATAAAAGGTGAACAAGACAGGGAGGGTTCCAGGAAGTCCATGCTGAACACAGTTCTTTAACACAGCAAGTCCTCATTTAATGAAAGGACAAATGATTAATTACAAATCTACATAGTTTAAGCCAGGCATGGTGGCACATACCTATAATCCCAGCATTTGGGAGGCTGAGCCAGGACAACCCCTAAAAATGCAAGGTCAGCCTTAGCTACCCAGTGAGGTCAAGGTCAGTTTGAACTACATACCTGGTGAGGCTCTGACTGCAAAGAGCAAAACATGTTTTGAATTACTGACAAATTGAAACAAGCCTCTCAGAAGCTCACTTAGATTCACCCCAGTAGCTAAACTGTAAGCGACAACTTCCACCAGATGGCGCTACAGTCCAGCTGTGACGAAAATGAATTCGGATTCCAAAACCTGACCCAGTGAACGACCAGCTGTGACGGAAGCCCAGCAGGGTCTTTCCATCAACTCTCCATTTCTTAGCCTCCACTTAGGCCGACTCATGACCAAAGAGGAAAATGCTTCAATTTTCACCCCTAGAATTATTCCATCCAAGACGGTTATAATTGCTTCTTGGATTGCCTCCACACGCAATGAAAAAGTTATTATACAAGGAGATGGATCTTTTGCAAATAAGAAGAGGATAAAAAAAATGGAAGTGGGAGGGGGAAAGAAAGAGAAGGGAACGACCAGAAAGACCTGAGCTGTGCCGTGCGCACGTCCCAACTCCCCAGGACGCATGTGATCTGTATGCACTACACACGGATTAATAATTAAAAATTGAGAAAATCATTATACATAAACCCGAACACTTTTCCTTTATTCTGTTTTTGCACAGAAGTGTTTTCCCTAGAAGCGATCGTGTTTGCCCACGGTTTAAGACCAAGTTTTCTGAACCCCAAACCTTGGAGCCCTGCTATAGAGGGCCCATTTGGCGACGGTTGGAAGGGTGCTGCGCGTTTTGGAGGTGACAGAGGGTGCCAGACTGCCCTGTGGGAACGTTGCACGCTTATGTGACTGTGCTAAACGTTTACATTTTGGGATAGATATATAAGTGGAGCGTGGGGTTCCTCGATCTGGGTTTGCTGTTTCAAACCCAGGGACGGTCCGCGGGGAAGGTCTCCAGCGAAGATCTGCTCTTCCCTGCGGTGCTCTGACTCCTCCAGGCCAGCAGGGGGCGCTACCCGACCGCTCCCGCATGCGCATGCACACGGAGTCAGCGCCCTGAGTCGGGTCCCGGCGCTGAGCTCCCTGCTGGCTGGTGAGGACTCGGCCGGGGGCCACCCTGCAACTCGGCGCGTTAGGACCCGGGCGGCCGCGGCTCGCACCCTGCGGCATGAGCCGGTGACCGAGCGGGAGGCAGCCGTGGCCGAGGTGAGCGCGGGGTGCAGAGCGGGCCTGCGAGGACCACGCGGGCCGGGCCCCGGGGTGGCGCGGAGAGGGGAGCCCCAGGGCGCTGCGGAGCCGGGGACCCCACCCCAGCCGCCACTGTGTGCCGCGCTGCTGACGCGCGTGGCTCCCGCCACCCACGGCCCCTTCCTGGCCGGCGGCCGCGACCCACCTGTCCCCGTCCCTGTTGTCCCCGGCTGGGTCCGCGTGCTCTCGGGCAGCCCGACGGTGGCATCTGGATCTGGTCGGTGACCTGACCGGGCGAGACGGTGATGGAACGCTTGGAGTTTCGTTGCAGATGGTGGGGACCGGGTCAGGTTCCACAGTGAGACTCAGATAATTAACAGCGTGATGCGACTCATCTGCGGTGCTCAATCCAAAAGGACCCTTCATTCTTCATCTGAACAAGTTATCTTCTTAGGAATAAAATAAACCCGTTTTAATTCCTCTCATAAAGTCCAGTGTGGCCTGCACTCCCGTAACTCCACCGCTAGGAAGGCTAAAACAAGACTGCAGTGAGTTTTTGGCCAGCCTGGGCTACAGAGTGAAACCATGTCTCTTTAAAAAGAAAAAAAAAAAAAGTCTTGTAAGCGAGGTCAGTGCCCCCAGTCTGTACGTTTCAGAGCTCAAAGTCTCTTCCCAGTAATAAAATAGATGTTGCGGTTTCCATCATCTCTGACATTCTCAGACTTAAGCCTCCTGATTGTATGCATAGGTATAAATGGACCAGCCGTCAGCTCTGAGGCTAAACTGCCCTGTTTGAAACTGCTTTGGTGTTTGCTAGTTGCAAATAATCCTGGGCCAGGTACTTGCTTTTCTGTTGAGCTTTCTTCACCTGTCAAATGAGAGCCATGATAGTTTGTCACATATTATCATGAAAGTTAAGTGCATGAACATCGATAATGTGCTCAAAACAGACACTGGCATAAAATAAAATTTAGTGAATTAATAAAATTTAGTGAATGACAATCATTGTATTAATTACAGTATAATTCTCACAATTAAAAGATGTTAAAACATTGGAAACCATTTTTAGAGATAGCCACAGTGCAACTTTAAGTACAAAGAATTGTATCAGAGAAGGTGATGAGTTGTTGAGGTTTCTGCTTTTTCTCACATTTGGTTTTTTTGCTGGGAGGCAGAGGGGGGTTGGAGGACAGGGTGGCATTGGTCCTGGGAGTTGAACTGTGAGGACTTCTGTAGACAAGTTGAAAAGATAAGAAATGATCTAGGAGATAACCTGAAACAGAAGAGATGCTGTTTGGGCAGATTTTAGGAATAAATTCCAGGAACAGAAAATGCAACTCATCTTGACAGTAGAGTGGTGTTAAAAGACTTTTTCCGGTGACTCAGTTGGCAGTCAGCTAGATGATTCTAGGGCTTTTTTTTTTTTTTTTTAATTATTTTGATGTTTTGCTGGCCCGAGTTTGATGCGTAGGGGCTGAGCGTGCGGGACTTTGTTTGGAAACTCTTGTTCTGATCCAGGTTATGGGTTAACATGGAAGAAACCCCCAGTAGCAGGAGTTCCCTTTCCACCTCTCCCCTTCAGGGGCTTCTAGCCTCCTGCCCATGGGGTATGGGCTCTTTGCATTGGAAGGTCCTGACTTGTTTCCCTGGGCCGTGGTCTTGGAGATCGCGTTTTCTCTGCTCAGCTTGCCAGCACTGCCCTGGGTTTGAAGTTTGTCCTTTGGAAGCTCTTCCCAGTTCCAGAAAGACAGCAGTCCCAAGTCCCAAGGACGTGGGGGCTGGACACTGCGTGAGCTCGGGAGAAGAGAGGCACTTAACAAATATGTATGTTGACGTGAAATAGATTCTCAACTTGGCAAGGTGGAACACAAGAATATTCACCTGGGGAGAAGACAGACGTGCCAATACTTAACTCATTCACAGAGTGTGGCGAGCCCAGGTGCGAGTGTGCAGGGTGGGGAAGTGCTCCCTGAGAAGTCTGGGGCTCAGAGAAGCCCCCGCAGAAAAGGCCTTTTCCCTTTCCTGTTTCGTTGCCACCCACCCCTTTGGTTCATGTCTGTGCTGGAGATTGAATCCAGGGCCGTGTGGGCTGCTGGGAAGGTGCTGTCCCGCTGAGCTCCGCCCCAGCCCTCTGCCTGTTCCTCTAGCATGATGTTTATTCTTCCCCAAGTGCTTGCTGGCCACAGTGTCATTCCTCAGCACTTTGTACAGACTTCTGTGCTTTTCTAGGGTAATGGGAGAGGTTCCCACATCCTGGCTGGGCTCCCTGGTCTTCCAAGGTTTGACCCGCTTGGGTGGCAGAGGGGGTGTCACCAGATCAGAGGGCTGAGGGATGCACCCTGCAGCTGCCTGCGTTCCAGGTGCTTGTTCTTAGAGCACAGACTAAGACACTTGGTTCTGGAAGCAGCCCCGAGAACAGTGCTCTGCAATGGACTGTTCCCCTTGGCTGGCAGCCAGGACCCCATTTGGCAATGGGGATCTGGGTCTCGGGCTGGGCTGAGGTCAGGTGGGAGGGAAAGTGGTGGCCACCTGGTCTCTTCAGGTCCCCAGTGCACGTGGATGGTGGTGACAGGGAGGGTGGTGGAGTGGCTGACTATGCTCATGTCCCTTAGAAGGCCGAGGTCTGAGGAGTCTGGGCTCAGAACTCCTGATTGGTAAAGACCAGGCCCAGACCTCGCCAGGCTGGTGGGCACACCATGCAGATCGGCTTTCCTGTCTCCTGGCTGTGGGGACTGAGAGTGACAGATCCCAGGCACAGACAGGTTGGGTGGAGGTGCCCAGATGCTGAAAGCCCTGGCCTCCTCAGCTCCTGGCCTGGCTCCTCACAGGGCTCTGTGGAGGTGGCCGTTCCGTGCAGTGAGTCTACTCCCCCTTGGGGTCTGCCTACACCACCCTCCTGCGTCAGCCTCATCTTAAGCAGGGGGGCCTGCAGTTCCCACGAGGTCACAAGCTCCACTGGTGTGGTCCAGCTGGGACGGGGACCAGTGTGGAATGACTGCAGGTATGGGGTCTCAATGGATTGGAGGCCGGACATGACTTGAATTTGCATCCTCCTGCCTCAGCTTCCCAGGCTCTGGCGTTGCAGGTGTGGACAGACCACCACACCTGGCTTTGTCTTATGGCTCTGTAGAGTTCTACATCCTGGGAGTCAGTCTTCATTGGTTATGTGTGCTTCTAGCACCTTCATGAGGTTTGTAGCGTGTTTTTGACCTCGTCATGGTGGTTTTGATGGAAAAAGCTCTTAAATGATAATTCTAAATCATCATTTTATCTTTTTGTAGATATTTTAAAAGTTCTGTTTTGGAAATAATTCTGTCAGAAGGTGTGTGTGTTTCTGTTGTGTTCTGAATATTTTGTAATTTTGCCTCTTACATTCAGTGTTTGATTCCATCCCAAATAGTTGTTCTATTGGGCTAATGCAACACGTTTCTTCAGCTTTCTTTTCAGAAAAGACATAGTTAAGTGTGGCCTTCTTTATAGCTATTCTTCTACTTTAAGCTGAGCATTTGGAATCTTTGAGTTGATATCATTTTCATGATGTCCTGTATCAAATAGCTTCTGGGGATAAGTGAAAGAGCAAATAGCATCAATGTTGATGTAGAACTAGTTAGGACCCTTTGAAAGTGCCATGGGTCCCTTCGGGGGTGCCTAGGCCATACACTGAAAACCGTTCTTCTGAGTTCCAGAGTATTTTGCATTTTGTACTCAGGAGGCTTAGGCTGAAAGGTTAAAAAATAAAATTGGAATTACTGTTTCCTAAATAATTCCAATTTTATTTTTTATAGGGCGATTTCTAAACTTGATTTAAAGAGCTCTCTGGTTAGCCACTTCTTCTTGAGACTCTTGATATGTGTGTTTAAATATTTCTTTCCACTCATCCAAGTTTTCAAATGTATTGACATAGTTTCACCGATAGCATTTTATCTTTTTAATATTGTGAGTTCCATTCCTCTTTTATTTCAATTATTTATTTTTTCCTTTTATCTTGAGTAATCTTATCAGAATTATGTCAGTTTTTGATTTTTTTTTCTTTTAAAACCAACTTTTAGGTTTGTTTTCCATTTCAGTTCTGTTTTTTAATTGATTTATGTGCTTTAGAAACCATGTCCTATTATTCTTTGGGTTTCTTTGGTTGTGCTATCTTTTTATGGTTAATGTGCAGCTCATAAAAACCAATAGAATTTGTATGTAGATACTGTCTTTGTTCCTATAATCTCCCCCGCCCCCTTTTTTTTGTAGCAGGGATTGAACTCAGGACCTTATGCCTGCCAGACAGGTGCTTATACCGCTGAACTATCTCCCCAGCCCTCCCAGTTTTGTTATATGTGAAAAATAGCAGTTTTCAAACTGTGTGTGGCCCATTACTGGATGAAGTCCCTGATCTAATGGGTCATGGCTTGATTGATTGATTGATTTTTTGAGATGGTCTCGCTATATAGTTCAGGAACTATGTAGCCCAGGCTGGCCTTGACCTCACGATAACACTTCAGCCTAAGCCTCCTGAGTGCTGTAATTACAGGCCTGTGCCACCACACCCAGGTCCTAGAATTCTTTAAAAAGTACTAGTAGAACAGAAAGAGGAGTCATTATAGGTTCTACACTTAATACTATGTCATATAGCATAAGGTGAAGCATCATGTTGGTGAAATTTTTATATATCTGTATATTGGGCCACAGTTATAGAATGTTATTCCATTTTCTGGGTTTTAGGCTAAGAAAAAAACCTGAACCGACTGTGTTAAAAGCTACAGTCATTTATCAGTAAAGCTTTTGAGCTTATTGCATAAAATGGACACTCTAGGAGCTCCCTGAATGACAGAGTCTGTGACCCTATTTTAAACCTACCAAAAGCAAGCTTCAGGCAGAGGCAGTCAGGAGGTGACCTGGGGTGTTTGTGACAGGTTTTGCAGGGCCCGGCAGAGTTCAGCCTCCTGTGAGCATTTGTCTCATCCTGCCCCTCTGTGGGCTCTGGAGGGACACGGAGTGGCTGTAGAGTGGTATGGGGGTCTGGGGGAAGAGGGCAGGGCTGGGAGCACCCTTTGGGTCATTAACGGTGATGGGGGACATGAAACAGTTCTCGTGCACATGGGTTTGTCATAAGGTCTGTCAGCACTGTTGAGTGGCTGCTGCGTGTACCCCAGAGACAACAGCCTTCAGGCTTGAGGTCCCGTAACATCTGTACATTAGTCTGACAGGCTGATTCCTTCCCGTGTTCCAGTTCATGGTCTCAGAGGAGTGCAGTTCCGTGTGGGGCTGGGATGGGAGATGCTACATTTACTCAAAGGGAAGGTGATTCCAGGAGGCCCCTGGGCTTATCAGCTCCTTCCTTTGATCGTTTTTCCTGGCAAGTGCGGGAGACCAATAGATTGGGATTTCAGTGTGTGGTTGCCGAGGTAGCGCGCTGCCGTCATGTGGTCAGTCGGTGACAGCTGAATCGCAGGCCAGGCTGTGCCCTCCCTGCGAGGCAGACAGGCATGAAGTGGGGA
Organism: Capromys pilorides; assembly: GCA_004027915.1. NCBI lineage: Eukaryota > Metazoa > Chordata > Mammalia > Rodentia > Capromyidae > Capromys > Capromys pilorides. The sequence goes on along the minus strand of PVKN010000441.1, from coordinate 17,005 downwards.
GGTTGGCTTGGTAAGGATCTTAAATTGCAGTGGGTAGGGAGCTCTCTTCAATGGCTCTGAGTCTGTGATGCTTTGGGGCTGCTTCCTTCCATGATTGCTGGGTGACAAGCCACCGCAAAGCTTAGTGACCTTACGTGACAGCAGCAGCGATCACCACCATCAGGTCTTTGTGCCCGAGGCAGCAGTCGGTACAGAGCCAGCTGAGGAGGATGGCTCCCCTGGGCTCCAGGCGGTTTCCAGAGTAGTTTCCCTAGGGTGCCTGAGGGTACCCTTCCCTGGAGCTTCTCCCAGCATGGAAGCTCTAAGGGCCCTTTGAGGACAGAGCTGCAGCTTTGGCTCTCAGAAGGCTGCAGAGTCCCCTGGCTGTGACTTCTGCCATGTTTTCTCAGGCAAATCGCATCCTAGCACAGAGTCCAAGCATGGGGAGGGGGCGTGGGCCCTGCCTTTTGCTAGCAGAGTGTCTCGCACCGTGCCTGCAGATGGAAAGCGTGCTCGGCCTCTATTGGAAAAGCGTCCATCGTGGGGTCCCTGCGCCCTTCCCTGCCTGCCCCCCTCCTCTTTCTCTCCCTCTCTGCTGCCCCATCCACCTCTTTATCCCTTTCTTTTTCCACCCCGCGATCCAGGCCAGCTGTCACTTTCAAAACAAGACAGGGGAACACATATTTCATTTAGCTTCTTTTAGCGACCGAAGACTGGTCTTTTCTTCTCTGACCGCCCTTCGTGCTTTATCGAGGCTCTCCAGTTCTGCATTTTGGGGCAGAGCTGTGGTCTGTCCTCTGCCCGCCATCCCATCCTAAGCTCCTCAAGTGGGAGCTTCGCCTTCACCTCTGCTCCCCATCTTCACTCGGGGTGAATAGGCCAATGAGAACTGATTCTAAAACAACTAATGTCAACTGTGCAGGCAGAGAACCCTGTTTCAGGTTAGCGTTTTAGAGTAAAATAACTTTTCACTTCACTGCATGTCTTTACAGCTTAAGCATACTTAAGGGAAATGTGCATGTATAGTTATAGTTGTAATTTTACATCACGTATCGATATTTATATTAGATGTTGGGTAGTGCTAAATATTCAATTACATCACAAGCCATCTAATGGTATATAGCAGTGTATACACTTGTATAGATGTATTGGTTAGTAGTGTGAAAAATCCCTTTTTCTATCTCATCCAACTACTTGAGGGAAAGAGATAGGAAAAGTGAAGCCAGAGGGCCTCTTCCATGGATGATGCCTGCCCCTGACCCCTGGCTTTCTGTCCCCGGCAGGCGGTGGAGCGGTGGGGGTCAGCATGTGCGCAGCGGTCAAGCACAGCACCCGGGGTCCCGCCCTCATCCCGAGGATGAAGACCAAGCACCGCATCTACTACGTGGCGCTCTTCTCCGTGGTACTGCTGGGGCTGCTGGCCACGGGCGTGTTCCAGTTCTGGCCACACTCCATCGAGGCCTCGGGCGACTGGGCCGTGGAGAAGCGCAGCGCCGCCCTGCCGGTGGTCAGGCTGCCCAGTGACAGCCCGGTGCCCGAGCGCGGCGACCTAAGCTGCCGCATGCACACCTGCTTCGATGTCTACCGCTGCGGCTTCAACCCCAAGAATAAGATCAAGGTGTACATCTACTCCCTGAAGAAGTACGTGGATGAGCTTGGCACTCCTGTCAGCGACACCATCTCCCGGGAGTACAACGAGCTGCTCTCGGCCATCGCAGACAGTGACTACTACACGGACGACATCAGCCGCGCCTGCCTCTTCGTGCCGTCCATCGACCTGCTGAGCCAGCACGCTCTGCGCATCCGCGAGACTGCGCAGGCCCTGGCGCAGCTCTCCAGGTACCTGGGAGCCGGGCTGGGGCAGTAGGGGGAGTGGGGAGGTGGGGGGCGGGAGTGGAGGGAGGGGTGAGGGGGCAGGCGAAGCAGAAGGGGCCTCTCTCGGGCCAGCTTCCTGCAGGACAGCGGTGAGCAGCTGTGGGAGCCTGTGTGTGTGCCCTGTGCAGGAGAGCCTTGGAGTTTACCATCTAAGTGTGGCAGTCACTACCCTGCTCATCCTTTTAAATTTAAATACGCGGCCCGCCCTTCACATAGTACACTAGGAGGCGGGCATAGTGGGACTCACCTGTAAACCCAGTGCTCTGGGAAGCTTAGGCAGGAGGTCCGGCCCATTCACACCTCACCCGGGTAATTTAGGCATTTAGCAAGACCCTGTCTCAAAACAGAAATATAAAAAGGGCTGGGGGCGTAGCTCTGTGTAACCGCAAGTTGAGGGTGGTACTACAAACAGATGGAGTCTAGAGATTCGGATGACAAAGTGAATGTAGAGGTCACGCCCTAATCCTGCTTCCAAGAAGTAACCAGCGTCAATATTTTATTTTTTTTTTAAACCTTATTTATTCATGTTATGGCCGGCTCAACCTGCCCTGGGAGTGGGGATGGTGCAGCATGTGGTGCCGGGCATCCAGCCACGGTCCCTGCGGTTGCCTAAACTTTCCTGGGCAGGCGTTTCAGACTGCTGAGCCATCTCACTGGCCCAGCATCAATATTTTAATATTCCTTTTCATTGCTTTTCTGTATGAAACATAGACCTGCATGTATGGCTGTACAGTGAACAGTGTAGGCGTCAACTTTTCATCATTTGAAATGATTCTGTGGTGGGAAAGCCCGAAGTTCACGTCCGTCTGGTTTCTTCTTTTTACAAGGAGCCAGACAGAGCCTGGTATGCTGTTAGGGTCTGTAGGAGTCTACCGAGCGCCGCTGGACAGTGGTTCTGCGTATTTGGGGTTGCGGACTTTTGCGCATGTTAATTAACAGTCAGCTCTGGTTTCCCCACGGTCCATGTGAATTTTCCATCTTTCATTTCTCATAGGTGGGACCGAGGTACAAATCACCTGTTATTCAACATGTTGCCTGGAGGCCCCCCAGATTACAACACGGCCCTGGATGTCCCCCGAGACAGGTAGGCCTATTTGGGGCACGGGTTTTTGAGGGTTAAACAAATCTAAGCTCCTTGAGAAATACTGTTCCCATTCCCAGTGGGATGGACTTTATCATCTGAACTATTCATTACATTAGAAAGCCGTGCTCCAAGTTTCCCTGCCTGAGACATGGCAGTGAATACTTGCTCGGATCTGCCGTGGAAGCCAGTCTGAGCAGGGCCCCTGTGCAGCCTGCGCAGCTGGAGGCGGAGCTCGCATCCCAGTGCCACATCAGCCTGTGACCGTGCCCTTTAGGCCTCAGAGCTGACATTTGCCAAGAGGAGACCCCCAACTCCAAGGGCAGAGGACAGGGGCCACATGTGAGGGTGATATGTGATGCCCGTCATGCCAAGCCAGAGCTCTGGGAAAGCTGGGCAAAAGGTGCCGTGGTGCCACATCTCAAGTGGCACGGCCTGAGGCTTTGAGCCCTTCACGAAAGGGTGCCCTCAGTACTCAAAGCATAAGAGTATTCCAAGCATTTACCCATAGACTCATTTATCTCCAGTCTTGTCAGAGCTGACATGGAACTCTTAGAATCGTCAACACCTGTCAGAGTCCCTTACTGATTCTTGCCTCGGCCCAAGAAGTCTAAAGTTACAATCCTAAAACCCGTTATTAGAATCGCACCAAGTTAATTCCAATCTACCACTCCCAGCTCAACCCATGGCAACAACAAAGACACTAAAACATATATATGTAATTATTGGGGAGCCAAGGGGCCCTAAGTCCAGCCATGAAGATGGCTTTCCAGGACCAAGAGAGTGAGCCAGGGCTGCACTTGGGTTTTATTCGTTGGAGACTGGGGGAGTGGCTTGCGAAAGGGAATTGTGGGAAGAAGGTGAGCACTGTGAGCTGGGCTAGGTAGGAGGCCTTGCATTCACCTCCGCCATATTCAGAGAGGATATGCAAAGGAAGTAATTTGTATAGTATCTAATATTTTGGGGGTCTGGTGCTTCAGTTCTGATGTGTAATCTTTCAAGCCCCAGGAAGTCATAGCCTCTGTCTCGAGGCTCAATCCCAGCTGACATCGTGGAGCAGTGGCTCTTCATTCTGTTATCAGGGAAACACGCATGCCATCTTCAAAAATTATCACCAGCACCTTGGCTAGACCAATACACACTGCTTAAGGCCAATTGAAAGGATAATGAGAAGTCCTAGCCAGCTCCGTACATTTCAATACGAGGGAATAGGGTCAAGCTCAGTCAAAATGGAGACAGTTGCTTTTCTTTCAAAGAGAGCTGCTCACGCGGTCCTCCACAGGCACTGATAAAAGTGACAGCCCAAGGCTAGCTGTATTCTCCACATTGTCACTCTCAGAAATCTACACCAAGTACTGCTCTGTCCCAGAAGATTAAACCTGACCCTTCCTTGCCATCGATGATTACTTGGAGTCTGTTTTAAATTTCCAACTGAAAAAACAATTATCAGTAGGAGAGACAAACACCTCGAGACCTCCCTGGACGCCAGCACAGAAACTGCTTTGGGCAGCAGAGGGCAGTGTGGCTCTACAGATGCTGTAGGAACCCGTATCTTCAGGTCCCTCAGAGATCCCTACAGGGAGCAAGGGCTGCTGCTTCAGACTGGTTGTCCTAGTGAAACAGGTTGCTTGTAAGGACAGAGAAGAGGAGGAAAGGAGCTGCTCGGAATCTGGCGTCTTCACCTCCTGACCTGAGTTCCATTGCAGAAGGGCTTCCTTGGGGACCCCTCGCCTTTGGCAAACACTGTGGTGTGTGTGCCTGCCCTGAAGGGTTGTGCTTTTATCAAATGCACATGTTCAGTTCAGTTCTGCAGCAGTGCGTCAGAGACACAGGAGGAAGCTGGAGTCCTCGCCAGTGCTAAGATGTTATGGCTTGGCAAGAGCAGATCACTTCTCTCATGTATGTGACCCGGGGGCCGCCCCATGATGGATAACAAGTGGGCACACGGTCCCCTTGATTGCAGCCTGTGGGACATTGGCCTCAGAAACCCAGGTGGCCTCCAGTGTGGTAAGGGGTAATGGACGGTTCGTTGAGTTCTCTGATCCTTTGTCTTTGCTTCTGGATTCAGAGTAGGCAAGAACCACCAATGTGGAAGGGTTTAGCAGGGGCCGCAGGCCACACTGTTGGAAGCTAGGAGTTGCGGGCCGGGGTAGGACTGCCTGACACCTCCCAAAGTCTCAGGTCACAGTGTGATGAGGTAGAAGTTATTTATTGAGAGAATTTGAGGACCTGGACTAGTCCTCATTTCTGGTTAAACCTAATTTTATTTCTCTCTCAGCTTTGAAAGGTCATAGCCATGATCCACATGTCCTCTGCCCGCGAGCAGGGAGTAGGCGCTTGGTCTGCTCCCATCCCGTCTCTCACTCCTGATGGAAAAACAAGCCTCACTGCTAGGGTGTTTGTGTTCTTCTGTTCTTCTTTCTCTTGATTTAGACACACACAATACACATCCCCATTTTACTGTAACTGAGCGGGAACATATCCTACCTCTTTGATGTTTGGCTGCTGTTCGTTTTTTCAGATGTATTGTGTACCTTAAATTCTTATTTTTTAGAATTTTTTTAGTACCTTAAATTCTTATTTTCCTTTCTTGGCGCAAGGCCCTTACAACATTGTACTTTTATGTGCATAGGTATTTACTTATTTGAACTTCTTATGGAAAATTTCAGACCTCTGGAAGAGAGCAGTACCATGAGCCGTACCTCCTCGCGAGATTATCTAGAAATCCCAGATCCCTCATCGTCATGTCTGTACATATTTTTCTGTGAATCTATATATGATTGGGGCTTAAAAAAAATAAGTATGACAGGCATGGTAGTGCGTGACTGTCCTCCCAGTGCCCAGGGAGGCTGAGGCAGGAGGATCGCAAGTTGGAGCCCACCCTGGGCAATGTAGTGGCTTAGCGAAAGCCTTATCTGAAAAAGAATAAAAAGAACTGGATGTAGCTCATGCCAAGGCCCTGGATTTGATTCCAGGACCACAAATAAAAACGAAAGCATAGCTACGATGCCATCGTACCAAGCAGGGGTGCTGTAGTGTCCCCGAGGGTCTGCTGACTGTCTAGCCATTGTCAGACATACTTGTTTGGTACTTGTCTTCTCGGTCTGTTGGACTCGGGCAGCAAGAGTGACTGGCAGAGTTGCTCAGCTTTTGTTGGTTGCAGAACCTGACTGTGCATGTGAGCAGTTTGCGGGCCAAGGCATAGCTTAAAGGGAGGCAGACTGTAGGCAGGTGGTAAACTCACAGGTGTGCCAGGCGTGGGTAGCAGGAAAATGGCACACCAGCTGCAGGGAAGCAGAGGCTGTAGAGGGCGGGTCGGTGGCAGGGCGAGTGGCCAGGTCAGGAGGAGCCGGAAAGTGCCACAGGTGCTGGCGAAAGCTCCTTGGGCCCTGGCGCCCTGCCCTGCAAGCTGGTCCTGCACACACTCTTGCCCCCTCAGGTTCCCCATGGGTCTCTCGTATCCTTGGAACAGATCTCCTGTTTCAGGATCTGTCCTCGAGCATGTGCTGCTGAGAAATTAACAGGTGGTATGTTGTGTGAAGAAAGGGGCGCGTAGCCGCCATCCTTGGCTCTGAAGCCAGGGGAAGCCCTGCCTGAGAGACTACAGACTGCTGCTCGGAAGCAGAGACTGACCGCACTTGAGGCACTTTCTGAGGCCCTGCTGCGGGGCAGAATGAGAAAGGCGATGGGAGTGGAGGTGGAGTACAGTGCTTTCTCTCCCTCCACACCCTCTCCCAGCTTCCCCCGAGGCAGGGGTGGGAGAGCTTGATGCGTGAGGTGCGAGGGTGAACCCCACCTGCCTAGGCTCTGCTTGCCGTCAGGACCTGGACGCAGCCCAAGTTCCTGCTAATCAGAAGTAGGGCACGCTGGCAGCAGGAGAGCGCGGAGCCTGCGCAGTGCCTCACTCACCTGTTCTGGGTTTCATCTTCCAGGGGTGGTCTGGACATTTTTGAACTGAAACCGGGCCTGTTACAAAGGAGCATGGCTCGTCATCAGGGCCAGAGAGGATCCGTAGCAGTCAGCACTGCTACAGAAAGCGTGGTTTCCCCAAGGAGACACTGGCTTTGACTAGGGATGTGCGGCTGGTAAAACTCTGCCCCAGAAAGTGATTTTGATGGGTCTGGGGCCTCTGGGATAGGATGACAGCGGAAACTGGTGTGTCATACACCTGCTTCCTTCTTCTGATGAAGTGCGTTTGTGCTGCATGCTGGACCCAATTGAAACTGTGCAGTACCTATTTTCTAATGAAGAGAAGAGAAGCGAGTACAGGTATGCCGAAGAGAAGCCACTTGTGGGTTCTGCTTCCCACATGGGGAATTGGTTAGTAGGAGTGAGTAACTTGGGGACAGCAGGAAGAGCAGCGTGGGGCAGGGGCTGGAGCAAGGCTGGGCAAGTGCGATGTGAGGTGTGGTACTTTATGGCCGCTTCTGCTTTCCATGCCTGCTGTCTGCGGAGAGTCCAAGGGCTGGGAAGTGCTAGTCTTCCTCTGTAGACCTGTGAGCATTTCTCGTGCTACTAACGCGGCTAAGAATAAAGTACAACTTTTTGGAGAGGTGGATGGACTCTGAATGAGGTAGCAGAGGGCCTGTGCCTCGTGTCCCCTGGGCTGTGACGTGTTTTAAGAAATGGACAGGAGGGAAGATTTTAGGACCATGGGGGAGAGCAGGTGACTCTGGGATCTGGTGGCACTGACGTCCAAGAGATGCTCTGTGTGTGTCAGGCATCCAGACCAATACCATTATAAAACTGACTTGGTACCCTTGATGTCACTATGGAGACTCTGTCCTTCCAAAGAAGGTCGCTTTCCACAGATTGAAGACTTGGCTTTCTCACAGTTTGATGAATCCTTTGTTTCCAGGGCACTCTTGGCTGGTGGTGGCTTTTCTACATGGACCTACCGGCAAGGCTATGATGTCAGCATTCCTGTCTACAGCCCGCTGTCCGCTGAGGTGGCTCTTCCAGAGAAAGCACCAGGGTAAGGGACCTTCGGCACAGCCGGGTGCCTTTACAGAGTCCACAGGATGCCAGAGGGCTTAGTGAGGTGGACACCCTGACCTCCAAGACCTAAATTTTAAGCCAGCATCCTTAAGTGTCCTGTCTGCCCCACCCTAGACTATGTCCCCGAAGCTTTCTCTGGGACCTAAATTCCCAGGCTGGCTACCAAGTTTACCTGACCAGGAAGCTGTGGCATCCTTGACTCCAGCCCTTTCACTCCCTACATCAAAATCAGAAGTCCTGGTCACGCCACATCATAAATACTCCTAAGATTGCCTGTCTCTGAGATTTGTCTGTCTCCTCTCTGTGCTCCTGCTCTATGCCAGGCTGCTGTCATCATCTCTCTGTGTCCCTGTGGACTCCTGAACCAGGTCCGGCTTGGTGTCACTATCTCTAGTGTGGCCACCCCCAGCCTGACCCGGTCTCACACTGCCTGATGGCTATAGTTCTGCCTCCCTCAAGCATCACTGGGCTTCTCTGCCATCTGGCTACCCTTGACTCTAGCTCCAGCCTTTCCTCTGAACTCTTTTCCTTTTGGTTCCTAAAAGAGGCTTCGTTCTCTCTGACTCTCCAGCCCAGAAGTGTACTGT
>PVKN010000440.1:0-77675 GCA_004027915.1 Capromys pilorides | reverse complement strand
ATATCTCAGTATGTAAAGACCTCTGACTTTATAAAATATACATCTTAGGGAACAAATCATGAAGCCAAAGAAGTGGTCTCATTTTAGCTGTATTACTAAAATGTGCTAAAGCTTAGATATTAACGTAAAAATCTTCATGTTCTCTGCTATGGGAAATAATCTGGTTTTGAATGGTATTAATGAGAAATACCTTCATGAATTATTTTTAATTCCTGTGCTACAGCTTGTCTCTTCTTTTGCCTAGTGCACGTGACATCTTATTGTGATCTACTCTAAGGACATCTGTTTCTCTGGCACAGCACTATGTGCACTGCTACGTTTCTTAGAATATTCCCCTGTTGGAAATGCAAACCTGTTAAGTGGATGTGAAGGCCAGAGCTTGCATGATCAATTAGCACAAAAATAGCCCCTATGGCAGCAGTTTGTAGTGTGATACCTATAAGGGTCTCCAAGCAAACAACCCAGAGTCCTTAGCATTGTGTTAATTTGTACCTGTGACACAACTACAAAGCTTTGACTAGGCAGGGTCTTAGTCACAAGAAAACACACTATTGTTGTATAGTGTTTGTTGATGCAACTTGTGTAATTTGGGGGAACTGTTGTTGCTTAGTTTTTGTTTTTATTTTGCTTTGTTTTATAGCAGAGAAGTAAACGAGGAGGTTGGTCCAAAGGGAGAAAGAGGAAAAAGCCTCTTCGAGACAGCAATGCGCCCAAATCTCCTCTTACAGGATATGTTCGGTTCATGAATGAGCGCCGAGAACAGCTTCGAGCAAAGAGACCAGAAGTCCCATTCCCAGAAATTACAAGGATGTTAGGCAATGAGTGGAGTAAGCTGCCTCCTGAGGAAAAGCAGGTGATTGTCCTTACTGCAGTCTCTGCCTGCTTTGATTTTATCTCAAAAACTATTAACCAGAAAATCAAAGATTGGGGATGGCAAGCCTTTTAAAGATGAGTGCCCAAAGTGCAGCCTACAGCCTACTTATTGGAAAGGCCCAACACTGATAAAACCTAACTGAATACTGAGGTTTTAGTTTCAAAAACCCAACTCATATATTAATATCTTCTGTCTGAAAAATAAATAACATGCATGCCATAGTTTCACCACCACTGGGATAAACAGTAGCTCCTCATTTTTGTCACAGTGCCTAGACCAGTATAGTAGTATCTTTGTAATTCTGTTCTCTAGGACAGTGATATTTTTAAGTTGATATAGTGTTTGCTGCAGGGTATAAGCAGAAGAGACTGGGATGCTCCTTAACCAGAGCAGCTGTGCCTACCTCCATTTGATTTATATGTGGAGAATTCACAGCTTATTCTGACAATTAGTTAAAAATTAAGTTAAATCTATTAGCATAATTGTTCCAGTGAATTAAATAAAACATCATAAATAAAACTTATTAAATGTTTAAATCCATTTGATAAAATGATATAATTCACATAAGATTTGTTTCAGAAAAAGTTTTTACTGCTTTAATAAAATTTTCATCTAGAAGGGCCGGCAGTATAACTCAGTGGACAAGCGCTTGCTTAGGTAAGCGCAGGGTTCGATTCCTGGCACTGCGTGCCGTGCCATCCCCACCCTTGGGTGCACTGAGCCAATGGCAGAGTCTGGACGTGGTGGCACACTCCTGTAATCCCAGCACTAGGGAGGTAGAAATCTAGAGGATTACTATGAGTTGTAGTGAGACCCTACACACACACGCACACACACACACAAAATTAACTAGAATTCTAGAGAAAGTAATAGAATATGAAAAATAAAGCAAAAACTACTTGAATTCTCTCCTGTAAGACAGAAATTTACCATATTGCCAAACTGAAATGAATCTTTGTTAGAGAAATTGGTTAGTGGGGAATTCTAGTGCCACTAAAGCAGAACAGTGATAATAATTATAGGACAGGCTTTGGATTAAAAGTTCCCACCCTTTCCAACATCTGATGCTTTAGCCTAAAATCAAAATGAAAAATACTCTCAGGAATAGACTGAATTCAAAAAATTTCAAAGTGGTCAAATTAAGTTGAAACTTGAATCTCTAGTACCAAGCTAATAGGAAGCAATTTGTGTCATTTATTGTTTGGGCTCTGCAAAACAGTAAGATCATGGGCTAATCCTGCTAGGTTATTTATTTTTTATTTATCTCCAAATTTCTGTGTATTCATTAATTTAGATTTTTCAAACAGCACAGACACATGTAAATATTAAAGCAAAAATGATAGTTTTCTCCAAGGACAACCATTGTTGATTACATGGGACAAGGGCTTTATGTTCGGTTTTATCAACATTTTTATTTGAAAATAATTTCAAATAAAAAGTTACTGACATAAAAATAATTAGACATCCAAACACCCATTCTGCAGCTTAGTCTGTTACTGATACATCTTGCCCCATTTCTCTATTTGTATATCCAATCACGTGTGCACCTATATCTAACCCCACTCCCCCACCAGCTCATGGCTGTCATATCCTTTACATATACACATATACAAATTTTTTGTGAATCATTTTATAGTAAGTTACATAAAATGTCTCTTTGCACTTCAAGAGTTTTATGTGTGTTTCCTAAGAATAGAGGTATACTCAGGCCAGCAACATGGCTCAGTGGTCTAAAGTGCCTGCTTAGGAAAGCTTAGGGAACCACAAGGACTGAGGTTCAATCCTTGGCATCACACTGTGGAGCAGCCCCACCCCCACCCCCAGGGCAGGGTGAGCCAGCCATTCAAAAAAAAAAAGAATAAAGGAATACTCTTGCATAACTATAGTAATAAAATACTGTAGTCTACATATATCATTTCTTTCTGTTTCCCCTTCAATAGAGATTCTAATCTAAGGTCAAGTTTCATCTTCAGTCAAATCTCTTTAGTTTTCTTTTTGGTTTGCTTTGATTTTGTTAACAGAACAGTCCTCATTTGAACTTTCATGGTTCTTCCTAAAGACAAGATAGGAGGTGTGTATCCTTTGTCAGAATACTGCATAGATGATGTTATGCCCATCTGGGCATCACATACACATAGTCCTTTTATTCCTCGTAAGTAATGTTCAATTACTATAGTAATCAGCTTCATAATATAAATTAACAAAATATTTTATCATTTTGGTGTTTACATTGTCCCAGACTTCTGTCCCTTAATCTGGTTCTTGTGTGAGACCAAGTTTTTAGCAACTTCTATCTCTGATTTGTCTTCATTTAGAAGCAATATCTAAATTTGATGAATGAAAAGAATAAAGCATTGAACAAAATAAGCCTAGTAAGTCAATGAACTTTTAAAAATAAAAGCAGAAAAGAAAATATGTGGATATAGGCTGTCTTAAAGTAGTCCATTTTCAAACCAATAAGGTGATTCCTTTTTATACAGTCTCTGTTTGACTTTAGTACTTGGCTGTTTGGCTCTTAGAAGCCCAATTGATGTATGAGGTCATCCCTCAATATAAATTGGGGTAGAGAAATCAAGTAATATTCCTCTCCTCCCCTCATTCTCTTATGTGATATGGAGGCCTTCTTAGGACCCTGGCAGCTGTGGAACTGGAAGAACAACTGTGATTATGTGTTCATTACAAGAATGATCTCAGTAGAACTTGTCTTTGTTGACTAGAAAAGGCAGTAAATGATCGAGGAAGTGAGAATCACTGGTGTTAGTCTTTTTTATAATTGAGATTTTTTTAGCTTTGCACAGTGGCAGTATCATAACCAATGAGGTTTATCCAAGGCACGATTATTGCTATAATTGAGATTTTCTTCTGTTTATGTGACTGTTTTTTTTTTTTACTCTCCCTTAAAGTATATTTCCTGGATTATTTTTACCACTTCTAATCATTTATTCTGTTTTCTCACAGAAAATTAATATTTTACTTTAAAATGTTATCAGCTCTTGAAAGGAATTCCTTATTTTTTCCCTAGCGCTACCTTGATGAAGCAGACAGAGATAAGGAGCGTTATATGAAGGAACTAGAGCAGTATCAAAAGACTGAGGCCTACAAAGTCTTCAGTAGGAAAACCCAGGACCGGCAAAAAGGCAAATCTCATCGGCAAGGTAGGAGAACCTAAGCTAAGTACATCTGTGACTTGTCTTGCTGGTGGTTACAGCTGTCAAAGATGTGTCTCTGTCACTGATGTATCATTCTAAATTCACTTGTAAACATGATCTTGAAATTTTACTAAAACCATGTTGCCTTCATCAAGAAATTTTAGTGGGTTTCTATATCTAGGACAAGTGATATGGTTCATATACTAAAACACTATTAGTAGCCTACCTCTGTTTTCCTAATTCATAGGTATTTCTGTCCTCTAAACATGTCTATTAAACTGTGCAGCTGACTTGCTCTAACACTTTTAAGCCTTCCATGTGCCATTTCTCCCAGTCTCCAGTGATCCTCTTCATTCATATGTGCATGCATGCATTCAAGAGGTATTTATTGAACACCTTTTATTGAATACCAGAACTTCTTCTAGGTATTAAAGATACTACTGTGAACAAAATAGACAAATCCTCTATCTTCAGAGGTTTTCATTCTCTGTTAAATTGTTCATCACCCTCTTGTAAGTGTTGCTTCCACTTCCCCTTCTTCAGGAAGCACTGTCAGAGGAGCACACCTATAGCTAGTCTGTTATTCCTTAGCCAGTGCATCTTCTCCACTCTTGGGCATCTAACCTTCCAAAACCATGTTGTGCAAACAGCCCTTGGTGTATGTTTCCTGCCTGCTTCCCACCCTTTTCTCCTCAAAGGTGAGAACTGTGTCTTCTTTTCTCATGTGCTGAATGTTATACTCTGTAGGTATGGGTTTCATTTAACTTTTGTCAAATGACCAATTAAAGCCGTGACAGAAAGTGCCATAGTTTGTAAGAGCCTGCATGTACCAGCAGGATGTGTAGTTTGCCACAGTCATATAGTTGGGTTTTGCTATTTTTTCCCTTTCAATGTAATATTGTCTTGATCTTTCTGACTTTTAGATGCAGCCCGACAGGCAGCCCATGATCATGAGGTAATTAGCTATCTACCTATGTCATACTTTGGTGTTTGAAATGCTATTGAATTTTGTTTGGTTGCTGTTGTTATTGTTGTTTGTTTTAGTGAGTGTAGAGTGTTTCTAGTCGCATAATTCAGACTGAATGAGTTGCTTTAGCTTAGGGGCAGACATTCAGGTCTGAGTCTCTATAAACTGCAGCTGTTAACCCTAATCTGTCCATGTGATCTAAGAATGTTGCTGGCTTTCAGTAGTGATTGTGGCTAGAATTCTGAGTGAAGTATAGAAGTGAGAGCTGGCTAAATGCTGTAACTTGAGCATAGCTTATTATTACCACATACCATAGTCTTACTCTAGAGAGATGTTATTTTGGAAATCCTCCATTTGGTTGAAATGAATCACTGCTCTGCAGTGTACATAGGACGTAAGTAGTTCCTATCCTTTTAGTTCAGCCTCCATTGACAAAATTTAGGCCTATGATCCTAATAAATATATTTTGCTTTCTTTAGTTTTTATTTTTCATTGATATTATTTCCTAAACTAGGTAATTTAAGAATAATTGTAATATAATATATTGCAATATATTCAACATATTTGCAAGTTTTTTAATTGTTATTATAAACAATATTTAAAACTGTTTAACGTGGTGTAGTGGCATATATGTATAATCTGAGCACTGTAGGAGACTTAGGCAGAAGGGCAACATAGCGAGACAGTCTCAGACAGCTTATGTGCTTTTTTTTTTATAACTTCTTAGTATAATAGTTCAGAAAAACAGGAAAGCATTATAGCTGAAAAACAGCCACAGAAGGTTCTGTGGAGGAATGAGGAAAAGAATTTACTTAAAGATGACGCCCCATTTTGTTTTTTGTTGTTGAGATATGAGGGCAGGTGGGAGTGTTGGACATTTATGAATAAGTCAATAAAATAGTAAATACCTTATAAAATTCCTAAAACATAGATTCTGTATGTACATAGTTCCCTTATATTATGAAGAATAAAATGAGAAATGTGTTAGAGTGGTCTGCACGCCTCTTAGAATCCTAAGACCTCAGAGATCCTCTCTATCAGCCAGTTTATTTTGACTGTGAAGCAAGTGACTTTCCTAAGACAGGAAAGACTGTGCCCAGAATCACATACTGAACTAAGTTAGAGACAGAAGTGTGGCAGAAACCCAAGCCTCTGTATCACAATCTAGCACTCTTGGCAGTACAGTCAGTGCATTGCTATATGGGATAAACTACACAGTGTTGAAAAATGGGCCTTGTTGCCTGAGATGTCAGCAAAATGTTGGTTTGTGGTTTGGGAGTATAGCTCATTGGTAGAGCACTTGTCTAGAATGGGTAAGGCCCTGGGTTCAATTCCTAGCACTATGGCAATAGGGAGACAAGAATGGAGACAGAGAGAGATTGTTTTGTGAAAAGAAATCTGTTGTATTTCTAATGGAACTTGACTCTCTGAGACATTATTACATAGGCAGATACTAGAGAGAACACCTAAGAGCTTAAGAAATGATGACCTGAAAACCATTCTGCATGATAGTGGGGCACTTCAGTATGGTACACAATATTAAGAGCATGCCCCAAAGTAAAAGACACTTAAGAGAAGCATGTCACATTCTCTGAAATTCTGGCCCTGAGCCTAGATCACAGCAAAATAGGTTGAGTTCAAAAAGGACTCTGTCAAAAAATAAAAAAAAAAGGACTCTGTCCCTTACTTTTCTCTCAGTATACAAAATGAAAACCACTGAAGAGTGTTCATGCCACTCCAATCAGAAGCCAGGCCATGAGGCTGAGGAATCAGCTTGTGTTATTCTCAAGAAAGTGTCTCTACCTCATGCAAAGATGATAGAAACAATAGTTTTGTTTCTCCTTTAATTTATGAGAAATGACAAAATGACACTCAGCCTGAACAAATTAGACCCTTTCAATGAGGAGGTAATCAAATCCTTATGATTTTAATCCCTTGAGCAATCTTTGGAGCAGCTTAAGTATATCTGCACCCCCAGGAGGATCCTCTCCATGCCGAGTAATGTACTCAGTAATGGAAGAGTGCTGATGGTTTTTATTACCACTCTTCCGTTAAGTAGAATTTCTCTGTTGCTTTCAGAGGCTGAACAGTTTCATCTAATTGCTTTAATGTTTCTTATTTTGCAATCTAAGAATCTGCACCAAGGGACAATGTGTTAGTATGCCTGTATGGGGCTATCCTCTGCCCTTAACATAATGGGCAGCTCAGGCAAAGAGGAGAACAGAATTACCAGGCCGAAGAGTCAAAACCTTGAAGCAGGCTCTTTGTGCCACACTAATAGGAAGCAAGCAAGCATGCATACATGCATGCATGCATGCACGCACACACGCGCGCGCACACACAGACACCCTTCTGACTGGTAGATACTAAGATCGATAGCCAAGTAACTGGTCTCATGTATGCCTGTGTAATGAAGAACGAAACTAGACAAGGTAAGATGATTAAAATCCTAAGACTTTATTCTGAATCGTTTGTGTACTTAGTGTTGAATCTAGTGTGCCTTGTGCATGTTCTGGTTGTATATCATGTGTTTCCTGTTTTCCCACAAAAACACAGTACCAAAGTTTAAGCGTATGGTAAGCCAGGAGAGTTGAAATGTGTTTAGGATCCCTTCTAGAACCAGCCTTTCTTGCCCACACATTAGTCCTCATTGAAATCTGCTAAGAACTGGTGCAAAGTAGAGCTCTGCATGTTGAAACTTGGGGCTTTCAATGATAATTTGGTTATTTTTAAATTGTTCTGAGAAATTTTATTTTCCTTCAGTAAGAGAAAAAATAAAAAATACAAGTACTCAGAAATGGTTCCTTGAATAAATACTGTATTTTAGATAGCCATCTTTTTTTTTTTTTTTTCTTTCTTTAAGTGGAACCGGGGATTGAACTCAGGCCTTAGCGCTTGCCGACAAGTACTTACTCTATTCCAGTCCCTTAGATAGCCGTCCTAAGAGTCTGTGTCTGTCTTGGCTGCTGCCACTGGCAGTCCATTCCCACATCTCTTCCCTGTTGTGAGGCAGACACAGGTCTGAGACAGGAATACGGCCATCAGAGTGCTCTCCTAGGCTGCTGACTGCTGGGCCCCGCTGAGCACCAGAGCATTCCTGCCTTCAAAGGCAGAAGTAGTAGTAACGAGCAGAAAAGGTAACAGTCCTTCTCTAACTTTAAGCATGTTTTTTGTAAGAATAAATTCTGGATATTTTTGTCCTGTTTTTCATGTTACAAAGGTTTCAGAATCTTCAGGGTTCACTAGCAATTTCTTCAGTGCTGATTTCCTGCTGTTCTCTTTACCATCATACATTATGCAAGATTTTGAACACTACACCAAGACACTTATAATTATATTCATTATACTTTCAACTTAAATTTCATTGTAGAAATGGCAGCCAAAGCATCTTGAAATACTGATTTCATTCTTAAGGATCATTGTTGAATCTATTTTGCAGTGGTTTTGTGAGACTTTATTTTATTGGCTTATGGGCGAGTTAATTTCAGGCTTTAATATTCCTTTCCTAGCTCACATAATTCTTAGCTTTTCACTTGTAGAGCCTGGTTATTTCTGACATCTTGGTTTTGTTTGTTTGTTATTCCTGGAAAAAATCTGAAAGAGCCCCAAAGATAGTCTGTTCCCTCTATGTAGACTGTTCTATTCTGATAATAGCAGTACCAGCAGAATATCAATATTATTGCTCATGTCTGGCAGAGCTCTGCTTATAATTTTTACGGTCCACTCTGCGAATTGTCTCAGAGGGCATTTTACTTGGGTGACCAGTTTCTCAATTCTTTCCCCAGCCGTCTTTCACAGATACATGCTTTTGAGTATTCAAAGCATAGAACTAAGGAGGGGTATCCAGATTCTCCACTGAAAGGGCATATATGTAGATTTTTTAAAGGTTTCTCACTGTGCAATAGTTGCACCCCTGAGAAAACTAATTACTTGAGCTCTATGAAACTCCAATTCCAGTGAAAAGAAAAGTACAGTCACTTTACAGGCTTACCTAAACTGACTCCTGCTCACTCTATTTCTTTTTCTTTTTCTCTTCTTCCTCCTCCTCCTCTCCCCCCCCCCCTTTTTTTTCTTTTTTTTTTTTTGTTTGTTTGTTTGTTTTGTTTTGTTTTGTTTTTTGAAATAAGATCTCACTCAAGGCAATTCTACTGCCTCAGCCTTCCAAGTGCAACTCACCCTGTCTAAGGAAGGTATAATCATCATGCTTCAGGCACTATTTAATCCAGCTTTTAAGAATTAACTTCTGTTCTGGATTCACAGAAAGAAACAGAAGTCAAAGAACGGTCTGTGTTTGACATCCCTATATTTACAGAGGAGTTCCTGAACCATAGTAAAGGTGATTACTGCACTACAATATTTCTGTGTCTGTGGGCCTTTGACAGGGGATTTAGTTCCCCAGAGGAGTTCATTGCTCAATATCTGTGGTAGTAATACATCGCCTGCTTCTGTTTCACTCTGTTGAAAAAGCAGCTACTCAAAGATCAGTGAAGGAGAGATAGGCCAGTGTTGTAAAGTTTCTTGGTCTCTAGATCAAAAGAAACAAATGTGAATCACAAGTGTAGTTGCTTCCAGACTGGTGGCTGGAACTCTGTGTACCAGTGAAATCCTTCACGAGAATCTGAAACACAGTGAGTGATTGCAGAGCTACTCCCCTTGCAGTACAGATGGGCACCGTGTAGCTGGGCCTGGCCAGCCCCTCAGAATCTACCCCTTGGGCTTCAGACTGCACAGTTTTAAAAAACAAAAATCAAACAACAAATGCTGGGAATTGCCACTGTTTGCTACAGTATTATGTATGGCACATACAGTTTTAAAAATTAGCTCTGGGGAGCTGGCATTTCATTGCTGAAATTGTGGTCTAGAGTTCAGTAATGAGAGTAAGGAGGTGAGGCAGGGTAGCAAATGAGAGTCGCTGAGCAGAACTTCTGTAAGAGGCATAGTACCCCTCCAAGACTCCTCATGCTGTCTGTGTTCTCGGTGGATCCCCAGCCCGTGAAGCCGAGCTGCGCCAGCTCCGGAAGTCCAACATGGAATTTGAGGAGAGAAATGCAGCACTGCAGAAGCACGTGGAGAGCATGCGCACAGCTGTGGAGAAACTGGAGGTGGACGTGATCCAGGAGCGCAGCCGCAACACAGTCCTACAGCAGCACCTGGAGACCCTGCGGCAGGTGCTGACCAGCAGCTTTGCCAGCATGCCCTTGCCTGGTAATGTCATCCCTCCTCAGCACTTCCAGTGGCAGGATGGTGCCTGCTCTTTTTGTTGGCATTGGTGTGCAGAGGCTGAGGTCTCAATAGAAGTTTTTTTCTCAAGATTTTTTTTTTTTATTCCGGAAGATTTCCTACAGTGTAATGTATCAGAAAAGTATAGTAAATAAAAAAATAAAAAGATTTTCTACGAATCATGTATTAGACTCTCAGTACTAACTGGGCATGGTGGCACATAGTAATCCCAACGTTGGGAAGGCTGAAGCAGGAAGATTGTAAGTTAGGGGCCAGCCTTGGCATCATAATAAAACTCTCAAAAAAGAGGAAGGGAAAAATAAATAAATAAATGAAAGGAGGGGTGGGGCTGGAGATGTAGCTCAGTGGAAGAAGAAGTTTTGCCCAATCCATGAAGGCTCTGCTCTCATTTTCTTGCACTACACTACTAAAGAGTCACTGTTAGCTAAAATCACCCAAAATTTCAGGCTCTCTGGTCATACAAATTTTTATCTGGCTCTTATTTTAATATAATCTATTTTCCTTTCCATTAAGCTTTATTTTCAGAACAACAGAAATTGAAAAATCCTGAGGAAAGAGCTTTCTTTTAATGTATTTCACCTGCCTTGTATTTGTTTTGCTTTCGTGAGATGGAAGAGAAAACAAACACTGATGTGTACTCTCATTTGAGGCCCATGACAGCAGAAGGCTGGCAGTCTAACTTTTCATTACATACAGCTACTCATATATGCTGCACTGTGTTGCCCATCTGTTTATTTATAGTATGTGGATTAGCTTCCTCACTTCAAGGTCTAAAAGTCTTCCCTTATAAAATTAAACTGCCTGTGGAGCAGACCACATTAGAGTCACAAATTCTTTTGCTGTGAATTTCCTTAAATATTTTACAGTTGAGCTGAATAGGAAGACTTCCCTAATTTATTTCTCTTCTGTCACTTTAGGAAGTGGTGAGACACCAACAGTGGACACCATTGACTCCTATATGAACAGGCTGCACAGTATTATTTTAGCGAATCCCCAAGACAATGAAACCTTCATAGCTACAGTGCGGGAAGTTGTGAGCAGGCTTGATCGCTAGGGAATGGTGAGTGCTTGTTGCTGGGATGTTTCTGTGCTTGGTTACCATGAGCAACCAGGTGTCTTCCACTCTGTCAGTACTCCTTAAACCTGAAATTGCATCCGGGAGACGAGCTGGAGGTTTGATTTAGAGTCCTGTTGCCTGGTTGCTAAAAGTCCTAAATATTATTAGAAACAGAGTCAAGACTTTTTCATGCATGTTTTAGAGTACTTTAATGGGAAGAATATGTTTTTTGTGCTTGGACTTCACTTACTCTCAAGCGTTAGTTTCCCAAAGAATTTTGAAGACTTAGAGGAAGTCTCTCCCAAAACAGCTCTCAGAACAAAATGTCACTTAATAGTTGATCTCTCTTTTCCCTGGAAAATATTAATGATTTATGAGTGGTCATTGAGACATTTTATATGTACACATATATGCATGCATACATATTAAGCCTTCTTATTCATCAGTTGATAGCAGAGTGACTATAATATGTTCAATATTGTGGACAAACTGTACAGTGAAATAGTTCGCACCTTTATTAAAAATAAAATGAATAAGAAAAAAATGAAAATAAGCTTTTAGAAAGCATACGCAACAGAGCTGGGTGTGATGGCGCATGCTTGTAACCCCAGTATTCTGGAGGCTGAGGCAGGAGGATCATTGCAATTTTGAGATCAGCCTGGACTACAAAGTGAGCTCAAGGCCAGCCTAAACTACATAGCAAAACTGTGTATCAAAAAGACAAAAAAAAAAAAAAGAAAGAAAGAAAAGAAATAGAGAAAAAGTATATTCAACAATGATTAGTAGTATGTATTGTATCCTTTTAGAGGAGTCAGGAAGTACATTTCCAAAAGACACCTGCCTGTGTACACTAGTGGCCAGTCATGAATTATCATTGCTTAAGTATTTACTCAGATTTCTATAAATAGGGTTATCTTTTGTAGACCATGCCCAAAACTATGATGGCCTGTGGTCTCTGGGTCAAGTTCACAGGTCTTCAGTAAGTCCCATACTTCAGACCTGTGAACAGTGTGATAATATCTGAGTTGGACCAGACAAGAGTCCAACAAGACTCTTGGAGTCCAGCAAGAAACTCCTTCAAAGCCTCATGGGTTTGAATCTTTGTGCTGCAGGTCAAGAACCACCCTTATACATGTAATTTTCGTTATAGCTTGGTTTGGATTGTGAGCAACATGTAGAAGAGTAAATAAAACCCATAATTCTTCATGTAATGAGACAATATCTGCTAGCAGAGACAAAAGCAAGTCTTTATCCTTCTTGGCCATGCCCTTATATGCTAACTATACAAGATAATTCATTATCCTTCAGCTTGGGTCTTACTCAGATGGGGAAAAGATTACTGTCCTTACAGTGCGTAGCCAGATGGAACAGACTACACTTCTAAGAGATGACTGGACTCTCTGCAGAATAAAGAAGTGGCTTTACTGCTGCTGCTTAGGAAAGAAACAGCTTGTAAATCTAGGCCTGGGATTTTCAGGAGCTCATCATCCTTCTCATTTTTACATAGTGTTTTCAATTAGCACTCTGGTAGGCTTGAAAAGAGAGAGCTGAGAGAAGCAGCATGATGAAGGTGAAAGAAAACAGTAATTGATAATGTGGTGTCTCCTTGCCTACGTATAGGGCAATGAGTGTAAGAAGGAAGCCAAAAGTGGCTTCCACTTCAAGCATGTTGCCGGTAGGCTCTCCTAAAGCTCTGTTCATCTTAAGAATGTTAGCTACAATATCTCTCTCAGAGGGATCTTTGAAGAACCTTGGATGCTACTATTTCTCCGTGATTTTTAACCTACAAATTTTGTCCTTGAAAAAATATCTGCAAGTAAACTCTTGTATCACTATAGATTTTTATAGTCTAGCCATGCACATGAAACTATGAATACTAGGTTCCCCACATCACCTCCCAGACTGTCAAATGGAACAATTATGAAGCCTGTGATTAATACTGGCTTGGACTCATTATACAAATATGTACAGACAGCTAGGCCTGATGTCCCCAGCACTCGTGCTGCAATTAATTACTCTGACATGAGCTTGGCAAAGGGTTCATTCCACTGTCAGGAGCCAGTGATTGAAGGGAAGCTAGTGGTCTACAAGTTTTAGAGGAGCATAGTAAAACAGGAAGGGGCCTTTAGAAATACAGTGTTTTATTGATGAAGAAACTGAATTCCAAAGAGATGAGATGCCTGCCTGAAAACACCTGAGAGGATGAGTACATATACCTAACCCTCCATTCAGTGGGTTTCCAAGACATGATTATAAGGAGGCACAGCTGGAGGAGGTTAAAAGCAATGAAAAAATCTTGTGACAGGGTATTAAGATAATGGGAAAAAGTGTAATTCAGTAATTATATTACAAAATTTTAGTGAGCCCATTTAAGCATTACTTTTACAGATACACAATAAAAAAGGTAGCCCATCTGTAATCAACATGTGGCACAAGTGGAGCCAGCAGGAAGCCAGAAAGTTGATTTTCAGTTGAGAGGTGACCACACTGCATTAACCATTCAAATGTTTGTTTCCCAGTTTCACTTGAGCCAATTGATTAATATTTGGCTATTTCAGGATTGAAAAGTCTTGTGTGGTTGCATTTTTATCACTATGAGAAATACACAGGTCATATGTGTACAACATGTTTCTACACATGCAGATCCCCTTAAGTTTATGCTCAAAGAACTAGTTTTGATTGGGACACTACTTTCCTTTCCTCAGATTTGTCATCAGGTGCTGATTTCCTCCCTCCCATTGTTGCTGACCTGGGCAAGCCCAGCTCTTACTTGAAATGTTCTCTGAAACATCTCAGTGAGGCTGCTTGTTGGCAGCACCACACACACCCTGCTCCTCACCCCAACTCTTAGAAAAATAAAACTAGGCACTTTTTAATCAGCTGTAATTCATTCCCATTAGCACCTACCTTTTTGGTGTCTCCCTCCTAAATCTACAGGTCTTACAGCTCCCAGATATCCCACAAATGTTTTTACTTGTGCAGAATGAGAAGCCATCTGTGGAAATTGGAACTATGTGGGGGCCCAGAAGGACCACAGACCTCTCTGCTTGTGAAGAATTGTCAGCGAGTACAGTGCCTGCACCCCAAGAAGCCAGATGAGGGAGCGAAGAGGCACATGTGTGAGAACTCTCTACGGATCATCTTCCGCAAGCTTTGAAAGTGTACAGGCGCTCTCCTGACTCTTCAAGTCTTCCTCTCCTGTCGTCTCTGTCTCTGTTAAAGCAGATCTGCATATATTCTGCTGACAGGTGATTCTGAAACCACAGCAGCCTCACCTGCAGCAGAGAGAAATACTTTCCATTGTCGCAGTTCCAATTGGACCCTTTTATCACTAGAGCTCCAGTTTTCTCACCTAGCTGTCACTTTTTTTAAAATGCCTTTGGGGTGATTTTTCTTTCCGTCACCCCCACCAAGTCCTACATCTCTATTTTCTGACCTCTGGGCTGTGTTGCTCAGCAGGGCTGTGAAGGAGCATTTCTCTCATTGGATGGCCCCAATCTTCTCCCCTCATTGCCCTGCTGTGACTGCAAAGAGTGGAGCTTCTTGTTGACAGTGCCCTGTGGAGCGAGGCTGTGTTCCCCACCCCACACAGTGCTCAGTGGGTGCCAGCCCTCCTCACGGGCAGCTTTATGATTGCTGCCCTGAAGGGGAAGGCGCCTTCTTCCTCCCCAAGCTGCCTGCTATTTTCTGAGCAGTGCTCTTACACAGACATGGTGTCCCCGCCCCAGCAAGGCTTTTCTGTCCCCATCTGTTGGCAGTATCTTGTGGAGCATTTTGCTAAGGAAAAGGTCATTGGTAAACAGGGAGAAGGGAAAAAAGTAGCTTTTATTTAGTATTTGTTTTTTTAACCCCAGAGTTTATCCTAAGTGAAACCTGAGATAATCCCTGTCTCGTTTAGGTGTGAGATTCATGGACTGGTGTATAAGCGGTGTTGGAAATTGTCTTTTCTAGCTGGCAGAAAGGGTACAGAGGAATTTTCATGTTCTTTGTCCTCTTTCTATAGCCATTAACTGCCAAATATGAACAAAAAGAGGTTTCTTTCCTTCCCCCTCCCTTGTTAAGGGATTTTTTATTTTTAACAGCAAAAGTGAAGAGGGTTCTGATAATCTCCTCAGGGTCTCTTCTTTTCTCTTTACGTTCTAGAGCACAAGGTTGAAGGTGGCAGCAGAGATCTTTGAAACAAAAGCAGAACATGCTGGGCTTGTAGCCTCGGCACCCCACCACTGAAGGCAGGTGGATGGCAATGTGGCCCCCTCATAGTGTGTCCCAAAGCCTTGGTGCAAGCCAGACATCCTGTCTTGTAGCTACACCAGCTCTTCTCAGCACTGTGATGTTCTTGCCTGTGTTTTATCAGTCCCAAGAAAATTAAGAGCAGTGAGAAGTCGCGCTTTGTGATGTGTTATGTGAACACAGTTTCTGTGCACTGAAGTCCACCTGGCACCATTTGGCAGGTTTTAGAATAAGATCCCTTCTCTCATGCTCTGTTACTGTAAAATCAACAGCTCTCCTGCCTGTTTTCCTGTTTCCTTTCTCTCAGCTTACTGTTTTTGTCCCTTAGATGCTTTGTGTGCTGAGTCCAAGCTAGAACTCACTGCCTGTGGCAGAAGGACGTCAAAGCTGGCTCTGGAAGTTGGTGTCTGCCTTCTGTCAGATGCTTTCTGTCCCCTCTTCCTTCCTCCCTATATTTCTGTTTTTGCTTTGTGTTCAGTTTCGTACAGCATCAGCAGCCCTGCTTTTTGGCCAGGAAGGGCTGTGACTAGCTGGACACCTCACAGTGAGTGGACACATATGCATGTGAGAGACACAGCTGGGGCAGCCTGCGGTTTGGAGCCACACACACGGAAGCACCTGCATACCTGCCTCATGGTGCTGTGCAGCTGTGAAGTTGTGGGAAGATGCCTGTACTATTCTTTGTCCTGTCACAGGCTGGCACAATACCTCATTGCTGTATCCCAGGAAACCAGTAGACACTCCCGCATGGACGTTTTCTCTTAAGAAATAAACTGTTGCCTATTCAGTGTTAAAGGTTCCCTTCTTTCTTTTTAGTAACACATGAGGAGCAGCTGAGGAAAGGGAGACAAGGTGTTCTATTCCTGACAAATTTTAGAAAAAATATTGTGTATATGTGTTTGGAACTGTTGAAATGCCAAGTTTTCTGTACAAGTGTTTTTGTAATTAAACTTGTAGATTTTCTTTGTTTTTAAAGAAGTTGATATGCCTGCTTGACATTTGTCTCATTAAAACTTTTTTATGTTGAATCTACCTGATCCAGTTTTACTTGTATTGTAGTTAAAAAAAAAAAAAAAAAAACCTTACTGCTGTTTTTTCTTCATAAAGGCTTTGTCAACGCCACATTAATCATCAAGTCTGCTAGGCTTTCAAAACAGTAGCACATTCATTTTACTAATTGCTTATTCAAAATGTGTCTTCACCTGTTTGAAAATTCAGCTCTTCAGTGTATATTACAACAATACAGTGAGTCCTAATTTATTTTAATATGGCAGTAGTATTCTGGAGGCAGCTTGGAGGATGTGTTTAAAGTTAGTAACTATGAAGTGTCCTTGATAGGAGATCTTTCGACAGAAATAAGCTGTGCTTAAATGTTTGCTTTTAAAAAAAAGTAACCACTACTTATCCAATCGAAAAGAAATGCTTTTGAGATCCGTAGGTAAGGCCTGGCTTCCAGTGCCTGCTGCTCTTCAGGTAACCAGCTGTGTGACGTTGCTTTGTTTCAACTCCAGCTTCTTCCTGTGACAACACATACCTGAGCTCTTCCAGTATTATTAGAAGAATAGAATTAGAGAACAGAAACCACCATGAGATACCAAGGTGTCAGAGTTAGAATGAAGTCTGACTACAACATGTAACAGAAATCCAAATCAGCAACAGCATTAATAAGAAGCAGATCGGCCTCCCAGAAATGCATGCTAGCCTGAGACCAGCATGGAGGCTCATCCGCACCACAGCATGATTTCTTTCTCAAGGTCACTTCATAGACCTAAATATCCATTTGGCCAACAGCCATCACTTTGAAGTTCCTGGCAGTGTAAAGAAGGCAAGGACAAATCGAGCAAGCGGTCCTAGATTTCCAAGAGTCTTTCTGGAAATCATACCCAGCACTTCATTTAATTTGGCCAGAACCCAATCACATCCAAGAAAAGTCATATCCTTGTGTACTGCTCCAAGTTTTAGTAGAGAAGAAGGAAGAAATTAGTACATAGTAGGCATTGAAGTTAATGGCATAACCCATATGTGTGACTGCACTGAGCCCAGGCCAACTAACTGTGTTACTGAATGGGTTGTCTTATCTTTTCTTTATCTCTTCATCTTTTTCTGTACTCCCTCCCAAACTAGAAAACAAGCCAGTTTCAGTCTGAATTGGCATTTCCTGGTCCTACCTTACCTCTTGCCCTACCATTTAGCAGCTGGTGGCCAGGTTTGTTTGGCAAAAGTCAATTTAAACAGGTAATACTTCCCCTATTTGTTTGTGCTCTTTCTCTTAACCGCTCAGCATCTGCTGGATTAAAACAACACCAGGATAATCTTCCCCTAAGGGTGGAGATACTGAAGTACTATTTTGACAGAAAAGCTCACAGCTACTTCCTGCTCTCTGAAAGAATTTCCTGTCTTGCAACCAAGAGCTCCAAATCAAACGTTTTTTCTTTGTTTTACTTACCTTTGACACAGCCTACACTCAGATACTATATGCTTTACAATATCCATAGACATAAACACTTGCTGTGCTAAGGATCAGGAGTCAGGAAGATTAGGGGAAAATCACAAAAGGCAGAATGGAGTAAAAGCCTCCAGAGCATAGGGATGGCACTGGGAAATTAAGAGCAGACACTGCAGATTTTCCAGGTGGAGGGAATTTTGTAAATCACTCTCAAAGCTAGGGAAAAAAAGGACTAAAGACAGGGTTACCTCTTATTTGTTGTTTCCAACACCTAAGAGCCAGTGTTCTTTATAATCAGCTCATCTCCATTTCAGTTCACTGTTTGAGACTAAAAAGGTATTTATAAAATGTGATTTCAGGTAACTCACAGGGAAAGAGATGTGCATATATAAAAAATTCTAACATAACAGTACACCAATAGTACAAGTAGAGATTTAATAAAGGTAACTTCAATACCAAGGTCTAAGGGGCTGGGGAGATATTTCAGGGGCATAAGTGCCTGCCTGGAAAGTGCAAGGTCCTGAGTTTCATCCCCAGTTCTGAAAAAAAAAAAAACTTCGGAGGCTGAGGCAGGAGGATCAGTGCAAGTTCGAGACCAGCCTGGGCTGCAAAAGTGAGCTCGAGGCCAGCCTGAACTGCATAGTGAGACCCTGTCTCAAAAAGACAAAAAAAAAAAAAAAGCTCGTGCTAAGCCTTAAGGCTTGAAATGCTCCTACCTCATGTCCCAGTGTGCTATACAGGTGTGCCCCACTCATCCTGACTAGAGGTCAGAATACAAGAGGAAGTAGATTGGATCTAGAGAGATTAGTGACTAATAAGGTGTTTGGAATGTAAAAAAAAAAAAAAATTTATACATATATATATATATAATTTTTTACATTTTTTTAATTTTTTTTGCAGTGCTGGGGGTTGAACCCAGTATATACTTTGGGGCCACATCCCCACCCAGTGCTGTGTAGTTTGTTTTTGCTTTATTTTGTATTTGTAGTACTGGGTATTAAGCCTGGAACCTTTATATGCTCCATTCCTTTTGAGACAAAGTCTTGCTAAATTGTCCACCCTGAGCTCAAACTTTGAGTCCTCCTGCCTCAACTTCCAGAGTGCAGAGATTACAGGCATGCCCCACCACCACACCTGTCTCTTCTGTAGAGTTTTTCCGTGGGATCATTTTTGTAAAACAGTAGTGCCTGTCAAAGTAAAAGATACAGACTTGTGATTTATGGAAGACTGGAGAAAAATAACAAGTGGACAATACTATAGGCCAGCCAGTCTATTCTGCTTTTTATATAAATTATTTAATTTGTACCCCAGCTTTTACAGAGTAGGACTACTACACTCATTTACAGACAGGGATGAGACATGACAGGTGGTTATACAACTAACAGCAAATAGAGAAGGGACTGATACCCAGACGATTCTGACTCATCGTCCCACTGTACCCACAGTTCCAATGCTTAACAGAACCCCTGGAGCCCAAAGCAGCAGCACATAGCTCCAGTGTTTCTGCAATGTCTTTTCTGGGCCCTATGGAGTTTATCACCTGCTGAGGGAAGTGAGACTATAAATTGTGACTAACAGCCACTAACCAGGAAGAGATGAAAAGATAGGAACTAGAGCAGAGGAAAGGCCTTTCTCAAAATGTCTCTCTCCGGCCCTTTGCACTGAACTACATCCTCATTCCTTTATATTTTCTTTTTTTGAGTTACAGAGTAACTCACCAACTTGCTAAATTTCCCAGTCTGGGCTCAAATTTGCCATCCTAATGCCTTAGCCTTGAAGAGCACTGGGTACCTCGGAAAGTATCTTGAAAGATAAGATTGGCTTTATGAAGCCTGTCATAGGTAAGGCTGAGGTAATAGCAAGAAAGGGCTTTATAATTCTAAGGAACAGCACAAAGGATGGAGCGGAGGACATAAAGTGGAGTGGTGCCCCATAATAGTGACTAAGAGCTGAAATTGTATTGCAAGTGCAACTTGGAGAGAGCGCCACACAGTGAATCTCAAGGTCAGATTTGTTAGGGACCTCTCACTGCTATGGATTGTTAGGGACCTCTCACTGCTATGTAGAGAATTGTGGAAGTCAAGACCGGCAAGATCTCTTAGCACATTGGCATTGGCATGGGGTCCATTGAGCAGTGATAGCAGCTTGGCCTGGAGGAAGCAATGGGGGTGCCCAAGGAGCAGATAGGCTCAGGATGTATCTTGAAAGTGTAATGAAGACAAGCTGTACCAGGTTGGAAGTAGAGAATGGAAGAAAAAAAGGACTCAATAGCCAGGCATGGTGATGCCTCCATGCAATCCCAGATACTCTGGAGGCTGAAGCAAGAGGAGTTTAAATTCAAGCCCGGTCTGAACCTCCAAAGGCCTTGCCTTAAAATCTAAAAGGACTGGGGAGCTCTGGGGAGACAGCGATCTAAGCGCCTTCCTGGGTAGCACAAAGACCCAGGTTTGAACCCTGGTACTGCATGCTGTGTGGGCCTCAGAACCCCAGGCACACCGTGCCAGCCACTGAAACTAGGCGTGGTGGTGCACACCTGTAATCCCAGCACTGGGGAGGCTGAGACAGGAGGATCACTATGAGTCCAACCTGTATAGTGAGACCCTGCACCAAATAAATAAAGGATTTTTTTTAGTTAAAATAAAGGACTGGGGAACACAGCAGTGGGGGAGTACTTGCCTAGGCTGTGGCTTTGGTCCCTAGCACTGGATTAGGAGTGGGGAGGACATATACACAATGGTCCCAGTATTTTGGTGTGAGTAGCTGGGTAGCAGATTGAGGAGTGATTATCTGAGGTGGCAGAGGCTTCAGGACAAAATACACGGAGGAAAGATGAAAATTTCTGGTTTTGACTGGTTGAATTTAAGATTCCACTAGGGGCAACTCCCTGAACTAAAACCTCTCTGCCATTCAGCTCTTAAAATTCTGTGATTCCATGGATTTCTTTTTTGACTTTCTTTCTTTCTTTATTTATGTTATGGCCGGCTCATCCTGCCCTGGGGGTGGGGCTGGCACAGCATGTGGTGCTAGGGATCAAACCACAGTACCCGTGGTTGCTTAAACTTGCCTAAGCAGGTGCTTCAGACCACTGAGCTATCTCGCAGGTCCCTCCATGGGCTTCTTACTTTGGGTCAGTATTTGCTAGGATTCCTTCCCTGCTCTGCACACGTACATGAACACTCTGCTACTCGAGCTGCTCACTGAACTGTGAAATTAAGGAATGGGTCTCCTTTTTAATTCTTCAAGCTCCCTAGGAAAAGAGATTTTAAAACATCACGTGTGCATTTGTTTAGGACTGGCAGAAAGCAACTGAATGCTGTAGAATATAAAAATCATACCATAACCTGGTGGTTAGAAAATGCTGGGTAGTAATGGAAAGTGTCTGCTTGGAGGAGACTGGCCAAAAATATATTTGGCATCCTCCAAAGAAGGGAAATAGGAGACGACATCTCAACACAGCCAGGTTTATCGGCTCAGCAAATGTGTGGCAGTGGGAGCTGCTTTCACCCTCTGCCAGGCAGCCTGTTCTGCCTGGGGAATGCCAAATGATAACCTTCCCTCTCAGGGCTGGTGAAATTGTTAAGTGAGGTTATATTGATCAAAAGTTCTTATTTTTAAGAACAGATTAATGTGGTTTGTAGGTTTTACTTATCCCTTAGAAGGAGGAATGTTTTAGATTCATTCATTCAGACATTTCCAAGTACTTACTGTGCATTTTGGATATGAAGTTAAGGAAGCCCCTCTCCAGGGGGACCTCCTGACATAACAGAAAATAGACACAAATGCTCATTTCAGTAGGGTCTGATAAGTGAGCAAACAGCTGTGAGCACAGTGCTGTGGAGAAGACAAAGAGGGATTCAGGGGCTGGCTTAGGGGAGGTCAAAAGAGCTTTAGCAAAGAGAGATTTTGAACTGGGCCCTAGAACAAGAGTAGTTTTTAGAGAAGCTAGACACAGAGCTGGAGATCTGAATGCATTTTTGGTGTGCTGTCAAGTAATTCAGTGTGAGTGGAAAATAGATCATATCCAAGGGATGGATTAAAAAAAAAAAAAAGAAAATGAGGTGTTTTGAAAATGGACTCTAAAGGGGCCTCGAACACCATGCTGAGGGTTTTGGCTTTATGCAACAGAGGGAAGGCACAAAGGCAGCTTAGCAAGGCAGTGACATGAGATGAAGAAAAACCAGACTGAGGTTTTTACTCCTTTTTCCTGCCACAAACACTAACAACCTAGTGGACCCTGCTAAGAATGTTTTTATTCAAAAAATAAAATACAAGTGAAGTTGCAAAGAAAATCAACTATATTGAAATATAGTTATCAAAAATCTTAAAAATGTTATATGGTCATAGTTGTACTTCTTAATAAGGCATTAAATAACATGATCTAGCCACAGCTTTAATAATGACCAGAATTTTAAAGCAGTAATGATCATAAATGATATCTCAACATCTGCTATAATGTGTTAGGAAAATATCTATGATTCTATTGGAGGCAAATTTTAAAGTCCTGCCAGTGCTGTTGGGATTAGTTGGCAACGTTTATAATCAAAGGAAATGCAGCTTTTCAGCTAGAGAGCTGTGAAATGAGGATGTGATTTTCCCCATCTGTGCTCCTGGCCCTTAGGGTCAGAACTCAGGAACTCAAGGTGTCATGGAGGTACTGTTAGGAGGCTGATGAGGGGACAGGCCAAACAGAGGCATGGTGGGGAGGAAGCAGTGGGTTCATTGTGGTTTCTCCCACTCATTGTGAAGGAATCTGTGATAGCAGAAGGACTGGCCAGGCAGGTTCAACCGGAGAGGAAGGCAGCTCACATCCTCTAGCTCTCCTTGTGCTATCTGCTTTCTTATCTTTGTTCAGCTGCTTCCTGCCCGCTGAGGCATGCACCAGGAATCCAGGGTGACAGAAATGTTCTTGCTCACATGGGGCTCATTATCTAGTGGGAAAGTGACAAAACGAAGAGAAGTAGGTGCCATGTTGCTGCATGAGATCCCATGTAGAGCCAGGGTGCAGGAGCCTGCTGGCAAGGACTGGTGAACTATTATAGACAACAGGGTCTAGAGACACTTAGGTACAGCCAGGGAGCATTCCTCTTTAGAGGAATTTAGAGAGAATCCAGGGAGCCAGAGAGAGAGAGCCATGGGGAAAAGTAGGGAGAGAAAAACAAAGATGAGCTCATGCAAGGCTGTGTGGACCATCCTGAGGGTTTGGGATATTCTTCAAGTGCAAGGGAAATTCATAGACCATTTCTGAGAGACTTATGATAATAGTCTGATCTGTAGCTTTAAAAAATTCTTCTGGATTTGGGGCTATAGCTCAGTGGTAGATCACTTGCCTAACATGGGCAAGGCCTTGAGTTCAATCTTCAGCAATACAAATTTTTTTTTTTTTTTTTTTTTTGTTAAATCTTAGCTATTGTGTGATGAATGGAGGGTAAGGAAAGGGTGTTGCAATCAGGAGGTAAGTAACTGGTGGCTGTGGCTGTGACTGTCCTTGGTGGAGGTTGTGCTGCCTAAGACTTAAGGCAGTAGGAATAAAGGAGGGGTGGGGAACATTAAGCTATTCCACTGGTGGGATGAACAAGATGAAGGTCAGTCTGGAGCAAGAGCAGGAGGCCAGAGGCTGCCACTGGTGTGTGGGTGTGCACCACTTCCTGAGCTTCCCCAGAGGAGGAGCATCCTGAGGTAGGCAGGTGTGTTCAGGCAGAGGCCCTGTGGCCTCCTCATCTGAGGCAGGTATGTTAGATACTAAGTGAGCATTTCTGGTGACAATCTAGAGCTTCATAGATAAGTCTGGACTCGGGGTGACATTTCCTGAAGTATTTCAAGCAAGCTTCTTTTGTCAGCGCTTTCCTGGTGCCACTCTGCTGGCAAAAGTCAGCCCCCTCCACCCTCTACCACCCCAAACTAAAGATTTCCCTATTTTACCCTTTGCCCTGTTGCCACCCTTGGCTGTCACACCCTTGGCACAAGAACCTCCATCCCAACTTGGACACTTTCTGTTGGCTTAATGTAGATGACATCGTTACAGTGAGTTGCTCACAGCACTTCTTTGTAAGTTACCCTGTGAGGTTCTGCAGAGTTGGGGGCTTTATATACATAAAGAAGACATTAGGCATTCCTTCCAGTGAGGAATGTGTTTATCTTGGCAGATTTTACAGCAAATGTGATTGGGATGTTTACTGGCTGTCTCTTAGAAGTGGATGAAAATCACAAGACAGACCAAGCCCACGGCAGCAACTAAGCATGCTAACTATACAGAGAAAGGGGTGATGATGAGAGTGGACAGTAAACTGGAACCGTGCGAAGAGGGACTTCATCTGAAGACTTGACCCATGGCTAAAACAGGGCCGGGATTAATCATGTCTTGACTTCAAGGGTAAGCTGTAAGGTCTCTGCTAAAGAACATGCCTCAAGACAGGGAAGACTTCCTGCCGGATGTGCCATAATGAGCTACAAGCTTTTAATGAGAGACGAGAGCTATTGTTAAAGTGATAACCTTCAGTATCTAATGGGAAAATGAAGTGGGTCTGCTTACTCTGCAAAACGAGGACCCAACTGAGTCTGCCATTTGCAAGAGGCTCATATTTTCAGATGCTCTCTTGCAGGCAAACACTAAATCTTCTGGGAAAAGATTTTGGTTGTTTAATTAGGTAAGGATTTTATAAGGGAGGAGCAAGCAGCTGGCTCAAGGCTATAGGGCCAGTAGCTTCCAAAGGCAGAAAAGTACAAACATTGACAAGGTAAAAACTAAGACCCTTGCTGGAGTTTCCCACTGGCCTCCAAAAAAAAGCAAAACACACAGCATGCTCAGGCCAGGAGCCTCAGCCTCCACCGCTCAGAACAGCTGCCTCTGGCAAACATAACTGTCTGACCAGATTTATCCCCAGCATCAAAGAACAAGTGTCATATCTCCCTGGTCTCTTGTCTTCCAGCCCCTGGACGTCCCTCATCCAGGGACCATGAGAAGCTGTGTCAGTACCGACTGATGCCGTTGGGAGAGGCTTGGCTGCAGCCCTAACCTCCTCCTCCTGCAGCCTCCATAGTGGGAGGCACCTGACCTGCCGACAGGATGCTGCCCCTCATGCTGGATCATGCTGCCAATTCCTGCCAGCTTGCTGCTTCTGACTTTTTGTAATCCTAAGAGGTAGAGAGCTGCTGGGGCAGGAAGAAGCCAAGCATGGACTCAGGATTCCAGAAAATGCTATGGATTCCTGAACCTCAGTCTAGCTGCCTTTCCAGAAGAGGGAGGGCAACCTCCGGACTCCTCTACTGTCCGTGTCTCAAACCCATGCAGCACAAAACAAGCCAGTTCATTGTGTTCTTGGATATAAATATTGATTCTGGGTGATGTTAACATTCTGTTCATAAAAGAATGTAACATACTTCTCCCACACCATATTAGACTGATGTGTTGTTTGGCCCAGAGAAGCACAAATTGCTGGCTTCTGGAGGGAAATGTGGACATTTAAATGCATGCAGGTTTTGAAAGTCTAGGGAGAGGCCTCAGAATAGCAGCCAAGGCCCTTAGCTGGCTCTGGCCCTGCCCTCCTTCCTCCAGTTTCTTCTCTATCTTCATCCTCTGCTTGTTGCTTCAGTATTTCTTTTTTTTTTTTTTTTAATTTTATTTATTTATTTGTTTGCTTGTTGTGTTTGTTTGTTTCTTTATTTATTTATTTTGTGGCTGGCTCAGCCTGCCCTGGTGGTGGCGCTGGCGCAGCATGTGGTGCCAGGGATCGAACTGCAGTCCCCGCAGTTGCCTGAGCCCTCCTAAGCAGGCGCTTTAGACCACTGAACCATCTCGCCGGCCCTGCTTCAGTATTTCTAATCACTTGCTATTTTGGAAAATGTTCTCTTGGAATTTATCTTGTTACCTGAGGACCTAGAAATGTGAGGCATTTGCTTTCTTCAAGGGGGCCTGAAAGGCCAACATTTCCAGGTTTTTTCCCTGGGGAAGAGATCTGGGAGGTCTCCTCCTGTTTTCTTTTCCTCTCCACGTGGGCGAGGGCTCAGATCAGAGGTGGTCCATCCAAGCATTCCTTCCTGCAAACCCAAGCCCAAGCTCAAGCCTTGATGTGCTGGCTGCTCTAGCCAGGCAAATTCCCCACATTCCACAAATGCTCTTGAGGGGAAAATCTAACTCCTGGGAGAGTGGAATTCTGGATGTGTCTATGAGCTCTCTTGAATGCCAGTGCATCTCACAAAGGCAGATCCCTGGCCTGTATTTTAAAACAGTGGTGGAGCCCATTTCCAGATGTGTAGAAGGGCAGCCCAGAATGGTGCTGCCAGGAGAACCTGCGCCCTCTGCTGTCCACTGAGGAAGCACTGCCAAGGTAATCAAGAACCCAAGGGACCTGCAAGGCCCAGGTGTGGGTGAGAATCCACAGCAGGCGCACTGAGGTAGGCAGAGCTGCAGGTTCTTGCCCTCTCCACCATATGCCTTCATGGTGCTGTATTCCAGTGGCTCCCTTGATGTTCTGTGGCTGTGGCTGTGACTGTGGCTGTGGCTGAGCCAGAAATGACAAGGATTTATAGTCAAACCTAAGTGTCCTGCAACATGAGCATGGGTCCCATCATCTCTGCCTATGAACCTGGCCCACAAGCCTAGGCAAGACAATGGGGGCAGCATGCCCAGGAGGAGGCTTCCTGGCTGGCTCCAAGGCTTTCAGCTGAGTGGAAGCTCAGCAGTCCCACTCAGGCATGCTGGCATCTCCAAGGGGTTGAGAGCTGGCACAGCCCAGACACTAGCTCAGCCTACAAGCCTAGGCCCAGCCCCCACCCCATTGCTTGCCAAGGGCAGCTCAGCAGGAGCCTGCAGTGAGCTTGCTGCTGCAGGAGCCATGAAGTATATGTATGTGTGTGTGTGTGTGTGTGTGTGTGTGTGTGTGTACGCATGTGCACACATCGGTGAAAGGCCACGTCTGGGAGAAGGCTGGTAAATCAAACTTCTTGGACAACCTTTCAGTTTTGAAAAAAAAAAGAAAGACATAAGACAATCAGTTTTTGTTTCAGGAAAGATATTTATTTATTTATTTATTTTTAGTAAACCGATCTCCTCTCTGCGGGGAAAAGAGAAAACCCAATCCACCAAACAGCCCGTTAACGATACAATGCCCTTCTCTCTCTGGGACCAATTTCCAGACTGAACAGCAGTCCTGACAAGGTCAACAAGCTGGAGCCGTAAGCGGAAGATCTTTATCTAGGTGGGAAATAGGAAAATCATTTGACTGATAAAAGGAAATACAATAAATAGCATCTAAATTCCTGACTGCATTCCCCCGAGCCCCTCCTCTGCTGGAGAAAGTGCCCGTGCAGGAATCTGTGTGCTGCTCCAGCATGTTTAAAAATAGCACTGCACACAGTCCTTTCTTACCTTCCAGAAAGACTTCATTACCAGAGCCTCTGCCGCCAGCCTGCAGAGCTGCTGCTGGCGCTTTCTTCCCCCTGCACTGGGTTTTTCTTTTTTGGAAGCAGGAAGGCAACGTGTATGATGCATTTTACTCATGGGCCAGCTCTTGCTCAGCTAGTTTCAATCCGAGCACGTCTGGAGTGCACGGCGAAAGTCCATTGGATTTAATGGGGTGTTAACGCTGTTTATTCTCTGGGACTTGGGCAGTAATTTTACACTCTGCAAAACTAGCAACTTCAGCCTGAAGTGATGCAGCCCCTCATTCCCACCTCAGAGGACTAAGGTCCCCAGACCCCTCTAGCCAGTCCAGCAGCACTCCTTTAGCTCCCGCAGCACTCGGAGGCCTATGTGTGACAGGGACAGGAATCCTGGGGCACATCACCTGCTTCCTGCCACCTGTCTTCATTCATGTGGCCTGCGCTGTCTCTTCATCTCCAGCAGATGTACTTTTCTCACCTGCTAAGTGCTTTTAATTTGCCTCTGGTCCCTGGAAAGGCTGTTGATACACAAGAATCTCAGCGGAGAAACATCCCTCCAGACCCTACAAGGACATTTGTCCTCTGTGTCACCTTAAAATTCCCTATTGCTCCTCGACCTCCAGTTCTCCATGGAACCTAGGGACTTGGGATTGGACTGTAAGTTCCACCCCTGTGTTGGTTGGCATTCTACCAGAGAGAGTGTGTGTCCAGCTTTACTTAGTTGCAGGCCTGACCCTCCACAGTGCTGAATACATAAACAACTAGACAATCCCTTTGAGCCCTAAATGTGCATCTCAGTCAAAAGAAATAAAGTATTATTGTTCCAGTAAATTATGGCTTCCATTATTCCCATCTGACTGAAAAACTTCACTCACAGACCTTCGCAGGTCCACTCAGAACACACCCCCACTCAAATATGCCCTGGGCCGCTCTTCCTCAGAGCCAGCTTTGCCTCTTGCTGTCCACAGCCCAAATCTGTGCCCTACCCCTCCCTCTCTGGAGTTCTTGATCTCTATTTCCAGCTCCCTTGGGCCTTCCCCATCTGGCATCCTGTAGAATTCTTAACTTAATTTGCCCAAAATTAAATACATATGCTCCCAAATGCACATCTCTGATATCTTCGGCTCAGCTAAGAGCTCCATGGCCCACCTAGATGGTGGCTTGTGTCTAGATGTCCCCCTGCCAAAGCCTCATGTGATCAGAGGTGGCTGGATCTAGAATGTGTGATTCTGGGATTGATTCATGGTGCAGTGCGAGGATCAAGGGCACTAGGATTAAGAGTGTGAGTGCTGCCTGCTCTTACCTGTGGGTAACCTGGATAAGATATAAGGAACCAAAAGAGCTGTGGTCATCCCTTATTTGCTTATTTTTGCTATTCTCTATGTAACACGAACTGTTTGTCCTCTGCCATGTCTGTGTGCCATCGCCTTGGCGCCAGCCAGTGATGAACTAAACCCTCACGATGATTTTCCTGATCCTCAGACACAGACTTTGTGGGCCCAGCATCCCTTTTGCCAACACCACTTGTTACCAGTGCCTGTCTTATGCCGTGCTGTTATAGTATGGCTGTCTCTTCCTATCTTTGGGTCCTCAGGGCCTGACATTGGGTCTGAACACAGTGGGCATTCAGTAGAAGTTCGCTGAGTTTATTTCTTTCCCTGAGCCTTCCCTCTGACTCATGTGTCATTTCAACTGCCTTGCACAGTCTAGGGAGTCTCTGAAGAGTGGCTGATGTCACCTCTGTTCTCTCTGACTCCCACGCATGCTTCCCCATGGCAGCTGCTCTTGGCTAAGTCACCAGAGTCCTCCATGTTACCACATCCCCAAACCCTCTCTTCCTCTTTTTCCTCCCAGGACACAGCCTCATGGGGCTCTGTCACCTCCCCCTTTCCAAAGCAGTTCTGTCCTCCTAGCCCCAGAGATCCAAGCCAGATGGGCCCTCCTGGCTTTTGCACTTTCCTGCTCTTCTGTTTGATCCTGGGAATGGAGCACCTCAGATCACTGTCCTTCACTCCTCTCTCCTGAATAGACTAATCTATTCTTGCCACTTAAAAACCATCATGATCCTCAGCTCTCATCTCTAGACTCAAATATGTATAATGGCTGACTTGAAGATGAATCTTCAGTGTCTCAGGTTCAAAAGCCTAACCACCGCCTGACAAATTTACCCGCAGCTTCCCTTCCCCCAGTCTTCCCCTTTCAGTAAAAGGACACAACCAGAGCCATGCATGGGGCACACACCTATAATCTTAGCACTTGGGAGGCTGAGGCAGTAGGATCCTGGCAAGTTCAAGGTTAGCCTGAACTACACAGTGAAACCCTGTCTCAAAAACAAAAAGTTAACCAAACAAAAAGGTACAACCATGATGGGCCCTTCCTGGGATCTTGAGAGCCGCTCACAGAGAGGAAATGTCTTAGAAGAGGGATGTAATATGGGGGTAGTTAAATCTCATGCATT
Organism: Capromys pilorides; assembly: GCA_004027915.1. Taxonomy (NCBI): domain Eukaryota; kingdom Metazoa; phylum Chordata; class Mammalia; order Rodentia; family Capromyidae; genus Capromys; species Capromys pilorides. The sequence goes on along the minus strand of PVKN010000440.1, from coordinate 47,875 downwards.
CAAACATCTGACTTTGGTTTGGAAAAAGACCAGATTTTCTGTTGTTGTTGTTGCACTGCCTGGGTTGTAGCCCAGGCTTTGCAAATCCTAGGCAAGCACTCACCACTGAGCTAAAATTCAGCCCCAAAGGACCAGATTTTTTTTTTTTTCAGACCCAGGTTCGAACTCATGACCTTGCACTTGCCAGGTAGGCACTTGTGCCACAGAGCTATCTCCCCAGCCCCAAGGACCAGATTCTTGAAGCTGATATTCAATGCCCAGTAGGATATGATCCCAGATCAGAAATGAGCAGACTGTGATCCTTGAGCCCACCGCATTCTTACACAGCCTACAAACACAGACTGGTTCTTATGTTTTTAAATGATTGAAAAAAATCAAAAGAGTATTTTGTGACACATGCACCTGATGTGAAATTTAATTTTCAGTGTCAGTAAATACAGTAACATGGGACATGGCCACACTGTTTACTTCTTATCCATCTCTGCTTCTAGGCCACAGCACAGGCAAAAAGCTGGAACAGAAAACTTAAGACCTGCAGATCTAACAGTGTTGGCTCTCTGACTTCCTATAGAAAAGTGCTGCACTGCTCTGAGCCAGTTACCCAGCCCAGTCTCTCACCCACCCTGAGAAATTCCACTCGGCACACACCATCTCTATTCCTCTCTGAGCTCTACCGGCTCCACATTCACCATCCAGCATCTTCTAGAAAATCCCATCCCTACTCCACCCCACCACTTTTCATCCTTCTTTCCACCCCTTGGGTAAGACCTACAGTTGGTGGGCTTCCCTTTAGGTCCTTAGGCTGATTGCTAGCTTTGCCAGTACCTATGTCACATGTCATCACCAGATTGGGAGCAACACAGAGACAGGGATGCTGTCTTGTGTCCCATTCTTGGAATGTATCACTTTGTATCTCTGGGGTCAGTACATCATACACACTTAGAGAGTAGGTGACATTCCCTAGTTAAGTCCAAGAAAACACGGTCCCTTTGCAGTATTAACCTGAGTATCCTATTTGGAAGATGTAGCTTGTCCAGGCTTCCTCTACTTTGTCCCTCGGACATTCCATAGACTGGTGACTCACAGGACAGCTTTGTGCACCTGCCTGGGCTTAGGGGATAACGAGGTGGAACGAGCCCAGCTCCAAGCCCAACTCCGTCACTCACATTAATGTGCCATTTCACCTGTCCTTCTCAGTATTGTTTTCTATAAAGCAGTGTGGAAATTGGACGTCTGCTTGAGCAGTAGATTTCCTAAAATCCTTTTCAGTTCTGGATCCTAAGGATTGTGTTTTTCCTGTGACTCTTTGGGAAGGCAACTATTGCAAAGTCTGCCCGCCCAGCCAACCCTCCCTGAGCAGTTACAGGTGCTTTCCACCCACTCCTCATGGACAGAAAGTGCCATCTCTGTGACAGACAGGAAAGAGGACTCAAAGAGAAGAAATGATTCTCCTGGATAACAACAGTTCTTCACAGTGCTTCAAGCAACCTCAAACCATGGCCCCAGAATCAGAATGCAAGCTTTGAGGGGGACTCATCTGGCAATGTTGGCAAAACTAACATCTGGAGTGAACTCATACCTCTGCATTTCTTTCCTTCTTTTTATTTTGAACCGGGGATCGAACTCAGGACCTTGCACTTGAGCTATCTCCCCAGCCCCATAACTCTGCATTTCTGACAAGCATCCATGTGACATGGGTGCTGCTACTGACTTCTGGACTCCATGGTGGTGGCCCCACCAGGCACATCATTCAAAAGCAGAACAGCAGCCCAGCATTTGGGTCTTTGCACTCAGTGTCCAGTGCCCTTATGGTCAAGCCAGGACTTTGAGGAGGGCACCTTCTTGCTGGGATCTGTGTCGCTAGAGACCTGGAGGGGGTTGGCAAGGACAGATTTACTAATTAGGACTAATCTACTAAATTAGTCCCACCCTGCTGGCCATGAGCCCTTTGGTGTGGGCATGGGGGCCTTCTGGGTAGGGTGGGAGCCAAGCGACTGCACACTGAGCCTGGCAGTGACTAGGGGACTAGAAGGAGGAGGATGGGCAGCAGGCCCACAGACAGGCCAGCTGTCTTCCTCGCAGGTGCTGAAGAGTGGGACAGTGCTCACAAGAAAAGCTCATGCGTTGCAGCCCGGGAGGCCCAGTTCCCACTCCTCCCAGACACAGCTGGGCTGGCTGAGGGCCCGCTTTTGTCTGCTTGGAACAGCTTGGCATTTTGTAAAGAGCTTGGGTGCCTTTGGCCTCTCCAGGGTAGTTGCTCGAAGGTGCAGGTGCTCCCCACAGGACTGGAGTCTTCTTCAAGGATCAACCCAACCTCACACACTGTGGATGCTCTGTATACTGCCGTGGAGCAGTGGGGATGCCAGGTCCTGCTGGGCCTGCAGGAGGTGCCGGGGGGGTGGGGGGGTGGGGGAGGGAATTGTCAGGAAGCATGGGTTGAGGGGTGCTGGAGCCTGAGAGCTGAACTTCACAGACAAAGAGGGCAGGAGTGAGCGGCAGACTGGCAGGTGTGCACCACAGCATAAGGGCTGGCTCAGCAGCCTCCGCTGCAGACAGGCTCTGCATTCTCTGAGTCTCTGTTGGAGACCATGGAGCACTGGGACCAGGCATTCCTGCTGGGTGACTAGGTTAAACTGTCTTCAAGGCTAGCACAGTGTATGTAAGTTGACTCCTAAAGCTGGTATGCTGTATACAGACCAACAGGGACGTAAGCCCCTGCTTTCCCACTGAGTCCTGGGCCAGCTCTGACCTAAGGCCTCACCTTCTGACCCTCGTTTTCTCTGGGAGCAACAGGAGGGTTGAAGTGGATCCCGTAAGTGTTCCTTGACCTGGGCTGTGCTCACGATGCTGTCAGTATGGCCTGAGTTGGGAGTTTCCTCTGAGACCCATCTTTATCACAACATGGAAGCAGGAATGGTCAGGGACATCTTCCCCAGACATGCTGGGCAGACCAGGGCTTTAGAATGGCTCTATGCATCATTAGATGCCCAGTTGGGTAGAGCAAACCACTGGGGATCACATCTGGGCTGCATGATAACCCACAAACTTGATCACAAGGTCCTGCCTCCCCTTATGTTCCCACATCCTATGGCTTAGGCCAGAGAACCAGCAGGACACACCAACCCCCACATCCTCACCAGCCAGTTCCTGCTCCTTTCACAGTCCAAAACCTCGGATTCAGCTGGATTTGCCAGCTGGAGAAGTGCAAGGAAAGCAGGAGTGTAGACTAGGCTGTGAGCTGCGGGTAGTGAGGCAGAAAGCGTGGCTATAGGGACTCCGCTTCCAGAGAAGGCAGCTGGAGCCAGACCCACGGCCTGGTGCTGGGCGTCTTCCAGCCCTTCTGCCACTCCCTCTCAAGCAGACGTGCAGCTGCTGTTTCCAAAAAGCCCTCTTCCATCTCAGAGTCTCAGCTCTCCTGGAGTAGCCTTTGGAGGTGGGGAGCAGCACCAGGACAAAATCTTCCTTCCTTCTGTTGTTTCTCGGTGTGACTCTGCCCCTCCTAGGACTGGAAGGGTCAGGAGAAACCAACATGCAGTTCACCATGCAGGACACTTTGTAGAGTCTGAATTCCACATGTGCTAAAGATCTTTTAGTTTAAGCATGTCCCACGCAATATTTGGTAAAAGATTATTTCTTCATCTGAATTTCAGCTTGAACTGGGCATCGCGTGTTTTATCTGGCAGCCTCCCCAGCCGCACCCCTCCTAGCTCATCTCTCTTAGTCTGGAGGTTTCCCTGACATGGAGACTGAGTCATTTATGAGCAAGCTGAGAAGAGAGAAGACAGCAGAGGAAGAGGAAAGTGGCATAGGAGGCAGAAAAAGACACAAACAAGGGTGTGGCGTGACACATCACATAAGGGTGGATTTGGCCTGATGCCTGGGGATCCCTGTCTGTAATACCTCAAGAGTTATTCTACCAGGGGCAAAAGGGTACCAACCACAGGAAGTCCAGGCACTTCCTATTGGGGTAAGGTGGGCAATATTTCCCCTGATAGAGAGGAGCAAAGGCTCGGGGATGAGGACAGAATCCACGGGCAACATGCAGGGCACAGATTGGGGTAGGGGTTGTACTTCAGGCACCACCTCCAAGAGCACCTCTGAGAGTCAGAGTTCCCCTAGAAAGAAGGCTCCCTAAAAAGCCAACAACACACTTTGTGCCAGTCCCAGTCCTGCAGTCTCTAGTGTGCGGCTATTTCTGTCTCATGTTAATAACAATAAGCTCATTGTGCACACTTCCTGGCTGGTCCCCTGGACTAGCTGGGAGGACAGAGGGGTAGGTCCCAGGATGAAGAAGCAGCCAAGAATCAAGGCAGAATCACTGAGCTAAGTCAGGCAGAAAAGATCCTCACTACTGGGCCCACCTGCTATGGCCAGTAGGATAAAGACCCTACTAAAGCCCCTGCTTGGCTCAGACATCACCAAAGTTCTGCTCTGCACAGATACTCAGACAGTTAAGGGCCCCCAGCCTCCCAAAGTCACCTGTACATAGTAGGGGCTCCCTGTCCCCCACTGTGTGCCAGACGTCATCCCACAGCCCTTTGTATGACTTCATTTCCCCTATGCCAGCCTGTGCTCTGCTTCCCCATGAAGGAGCTGCTAAGAGCTCAGGCTCAGTGGGACAGTGGGACTAATGCCAGTCTGGCTTGGGGGTGGCAGAGTCCCCCTCACAGCCCCTCACAGCCAGGCCCCTGAGCCACTGCTGGGAGTCTGTCTTCTTGCTCCTTTGAGATCGTGCCTATGCGTCCATGCTGGAACAGTGAGAAACAGTGGCCCTAAGCCAGGACCGGATGGATCCCTGGACAGGCTGTGCATGTACCTTGGCACCAGCCAATCAGGGCACACCCTAAATGAAATTTAAGAGAAGTGATGCATTTTTTAAAATCCTTGCAGAACCAGAACACTGCAGGACTCCCTGCTATCACTTTTCAGCTTAGGACTGCTCTGCTTTGACTAGCATATGCTGAGTAGAGGGGCCTGATTCCTTTCCAGGCCTGGGTGCTTAAGTCAAGGTCCATGTGTGGCCTCTGCCCGGACCCAGGTCACAGGTGATGGCAGAAGGGAAGCTGCCCAGTCTCCATGGCCCTTGCAATGCAGCAGAGTCAAACAGTGAGCTTTTTACCTGCCCAGCCTTGAGCTCCCGCCTGTGCTTGAGGACGTTATCCACCAGGCACATCTGTGAGCTGTAAAGTGCTGTGCACATCCGCTTGAGAAACATGTGCATCCAGCCAGAGCAAGCAGTGGAGGTCATCGGCCACCTCTGATTGTCAGCCACCTCCCTCTGTGAATCACTGTGGCTGTTCCCCCGCTGAATGCATGTGACACTGGCTGGGCCTCCTGAGACTTCTGACTCACCCCTGAGGATGACAGCATTCACACAGGCTCCCTGGGCGAGGGATCTGATTTGCCTCAGGGCCTTAGCATCTGACCCAACTGGCTCTGTGGCAGTGTTAGAGCTGTGGACCACAGTGCTATGAACTGGATTCATCTCAGTCCCCACAGAGCCACAGGCTCACATCTTCCTGAGGTCCTAGCTTCCTTGGGTCCTTACCCTCTTGCTTTTTGTTGAGCATGTTTTCCACCCACCCTGCTCCTTCCCAGACCCTGTCCCAAGCAATCTCTTCTCAGCAATCTACATGAGGGACCCTGGTTCTTCCCTCTGGTACGACAAGCTTTCCCCACCTCCCCCTTACTGTTGGACATCCCAGCATCTCCCCATGGAAAAAACACAGGGCTGGCTGGCCAGGCTCCAACCAGGTTTCTTCTCTTACCAACAAAGGAGCTCAGGTAAGCATTTTCCCTCCCTCCGCCTCACTTTCCCTTGCTGGAAACTAGGGGAACTAGAACACAATAATGCAAGTGGCCTGTGTAGAATTAAAAGTGAATATATGGTTCCCTTTAGCAATCTCATCCCTTCTTTCTTTTCTTCTGTTTGCCTTATTAATGCTTATTAAGCTCAATCCTTCCAGAGACAGGTGTAAAAAGGACAGAAGTCCTGCCCTCAAGAGCACCAGCAGGGGAAGAAAGGAAAAGAATTCTGTATTCCAAAGAGAGAGGCATCTCAGCCTGGTTTCTGGTGAGGGTGGGGTAGTGGGAAGAGGGCTTCTGAGTCAGCACAGCCTTGTTCCTAACTTCATAATCACAATTTTGTATCTTTTTTTTTTTTTTTCTCAGAGCTTCCCAGATTATCTGAGCTTGAGGTCCCTAAAATCTGAATGCATGGAATAGGCCATTCGAAGCCTGTCTGGAAGAGTCTACCTCACTTTCCACATCCTTGTCTTTCTGGTTTCCTTACCCCAGGCTCTTCCACTGTTCTTGATGGCCCTGGACAGACAGAAGCATCTCTAGGTGTGCAGGGTTTTTGCTCCCAGCGCAGGGCATGGTGGCCCAATGGCTCTAGATAGGTTGTGAGCTCCCTGTAGGTATGATTCTTCCAGATGGCCCTGAAGACCCTGGGCTGGGAGGAGGCTGGACCCAGAGGATGGTCTGGCTGCCTGGAGTGATTGAGACATGGCAATAGGACTTGGCTGGGGCCTCTTTGCTGTCCCTCCTATGTGTCTTATGGTAGTGGAAAGGGCTGGAAGCTGCAGTGGCAGGAGAGCCTTTCCCTAACCTTTGGCTAAGATGAAAGGGGAACCTCTAAAGTGCTCAGACTTATAAAATGCACTCTAAATACTCTGAGGTAGGTGCAGCTAAAAGCACCTGCATCCATTACCAGTCTGCTCCACTTGGCAGCCAGATCTAGGATAGACTGAGTAGATTCCCCTAACATGTCTGAGGGACAGTCAAAGCCACTGCATCCTGCCCAAGCCTACCAAGTCCAAGGTCTCTGGACAGAGTTCAACGGCTAGAGGGGCCCAGGAAAGCATGGCCATGTCTAGCCTCCTACTGTTAACAGCTCTAGTAGTGGCCCACCTTAAATAAACAGACTGGCTGCACAGGTGGGGGAGCACCTCAAGTCATGGTGAGCCTGAAGCATCCCAGGAACACAGAAGCAGAAGGGAGTCATACCCTAGTCTGTTAAATGAATGCTCATTACATGGGGCAGAATTGCAGAGCTATGCTCACTTGCTCGTATTTATTTATTTATTTTGCAGTACTGGGGATTGAACTCAGGACTCTGTGCTTGCTACTAGGCAAGGGCTTATTCTGCTGAGCTATCTCCCTGATCCTCACTTGCTCTTGAATAACTGAATAATCTGCTCCTCCACCAACATGCAAAGGCTGCAGGGTGCTGGATGCTGGATGGAGCAGGGAGGTGGCCAGGCAAGGGTGGCACCCATCAAGATTAGGAGCCCAGCCACATTTGGGCATTGGGAAAAGAGTAAATGTGTTGGGGTCAGATACAGCTAGGTTTGTTACTATCGGGGAAGGCACTGCAGATGTGAAAAGAAAGAAAAATCAGAATGGATCCTGCAGGAATGGGTTGAAAATAGAGGTATGGATATGGATTTAAGACTTTCAATATGTCAGTCTAGAAATAGATACAAATAGAGGTGCATGTGCACACACACAGTGTCAATCACTCAGGGCTAAGAACAGCAACCACCCAAGAACGAACTCAAATCCAAACCTTCTTTTAACCATTTCCACAGGAATCATTGGGGAAACAGCTGATTCAGAGATGGGGCAGGAGAAGAATATAGGAGGATAGGATAAAAAAAAAAAAAATCCTAAGACAACATCCACAATATAAAAGGAACTTCTGCATTCAACAGCAACAGAAAAACCCGAATAGTCCAGTTAAGGAACTCAATAGGCACGTCTTCACAGAAGATATATAGATGTCCAGAGAGCCCATGAAAAGATGCCCAACACCAGTAACCATTAGAGAAATGCAAAACCAAGCAGTGGACACCGCCTCACATCCACTGGGACAGCCACAATAAGAAAATAACAAGTGTTAGTTAGGACATGGAGAACCTGGAACTGCAGACATGGTCGATGCCAAATGTGAAATGATACCTCTGGTGTGGAAGACAGTGTGGCAGGAACTCAAAAGAAAATTACCAGAGGTCTGGGTGTGATGATGCACATGCATAATCCAAGCACATTTGGAGGCTGAAGCAAAAGGATTAAACATTTGAGCCCAGTTCAAGCACCTTAGTGACCTAGTAAGACCCTGTTTCAAAGCAAAAAATAAGAAAAGAGTGAGGAGTGTAGTTTATATAAAGGCACTGAGATTAACGCCCAGTACTGAAAGAAGTAAGTAGAAGGCTGTGGCGTAGTTCAGGGTAGAACACAAGCCTAGTACATGTGAGGGCCTGAGTTAGATCCCTAGCACTGCAAATAAAAGGAAAATTAAAAGTAGAATTACTATCTAATCCAGCAATTCCCCTTTGGGATGTATATCCAAAATCACTGAAAACAGGAACTCAGATTTTTTTTTTTATATTGGAAATTGAATATCCCAAGGTTTCACACATTAGGCAAGCGCTCTACCCTGCGAAACGACACCAGTCAAAAGGTGGGCTTTGGCTCAGTGGAAGGGGCTTGCCTGGTGTGCAGGAGGCCCCAGGTTCATTTTCAGTACTGTAAAATAAACAAAAAACTACCAAAAGGGAAAAGGCATGGGGGAAATACTGTGTGAACTAAAATGAGGTTGCTGAGTCTGGGGTGGAGAGAATCCTGAGGGCGTGGGAAGAGGCATCTGGGACCCAGACCCTTGTGAAGAGTTTGGATTGTTTTCCTTGTAAGGAATGTATTTTCCCCCCAACAAATATGGAAAACTGTTGAGGGGTCTAGGCAGGAAGTGCCACGGTCACAGCACATTCCTCAGAGTCTTCTCTGGCCACTGGGCTTTTGGTTCAAGAGGACAGGAATGGAATGGGTGGGGCAAGCAGGAGACAGCCATGGTCCCAGTCAGGCATGACAGTAGCTTGTTTCAGCACCATGGCTGTGGAGATGAGCACAGTGCGAAGGTGGATTTTGTTTTCTGGGTCCGGGTCTTGCTATGTAACTCAGGGTGGCCTTAAACTTGTGATCGTGCTGCCTCAGCCTGCCAGTAGTAGGATTCCAAGTTTATGAACTGGGATGGCACCACTCCAGGCCATAGCAAATAGTTTCACAGAGTGGCTGGTTAGCACAGCTTACCTCCTTCTGCCCTGGACCTTAATCTACATATGGAGAATACAACGGGCGTTTTGGATGCCCGAAAAGCTTTGTAGAGCCAGGTGTGGTGGTGCACACCTGTAATTCTAGCACTCTGGAAGCCTGAGGCAGGAAGATCACAAGTTCTAGCTCAGAGGGGCTGGGGAGATAGCTCAGTAGAATAAGCACTTGCCTGGCAAGTGCAAGGGCCTGAGTTCAATCCCCGGTCCCACACACAAAAATGTAAATTTTAGGTTTTGGGTCCTTGCTTTCCAAGATGACGAAAAAAAGAAGGAACAATGATCGTGCCAAAAAGGGCCACAGTCATGTGCAACCTATTCAGTGCACAAACTGCGCCCAGTGGGTACCCAAGGATAAGGCCATTAAGAAGTTCATCATTCAAAACACAGTGGAGGTCGCCATCATCAGGGACATTTCCTAAGCTAGTGTCTTCGATGGTTATGTGCTTCCCAAGCTGTATGTGAAGCTGCATTACTGTGTGAGTTGTGCCATTCACAGCAAAGTGGTCAGAAATCGATCTCGTGAAGCCCGAAAGGACCAGACACCTTCACCCCGATTTAGACCTGTTGGTGCTGTCCCACAACCTCCAGCAAAGCCCATGCAAGGCGAGCTGGGTCTTAATGGACTGAAAAAAACTCTCTTAAGAATGAAATAATAAATTGAATGTTTATACAGCATGTTGAGTATACCTGCCAGAGATAGGTTGGGTTAATTCAACCTAAGCAAGTTCAAGTTGGCACTCTGAAAATGAATAAAGAGGAACACTGGGAGAAAAAAAAAAGAAAAAATTCTAGCTTAGCCTGGGCAATTTATTGACTTAGCAAGACTCTGTCTGAAAATAACAAAAAATTAAAAAAGTTAAAAAGGCTGAGACCCTCATTGCAAAGTCTTTGGGTTTAGTCTCTAGCCAGCAGCAACCCCCCGCCCCACACACACACCAAAAAAAAAATCCTGACCCAAGTGGTTTCTTCTGCTAGGGTCTGAAACCCTAGCTCTGGCTGGTCTGAGATTTAATTGTAAAAAGTTTACTAATTACTAATTTCCTGGGTGCCATCATCTCTGTGTCCCCTTTGCTGTCATTTAGTTGTCATGCCTATGGTCAGAGACTGCCCCAAGCCAGGCCATTGAGTCCACTGAGGTAAAAGGCAGCCTAGACCAGTGTGTCCACTGCCACTCACTTGGGAGGAGGGTGGCCCATGGGTATCTTCAGGCCCCTAAGCTGGAGGGCTCCTGGAACTGGGGCAGGTAGTCAGCATATGGACACCAGCATGGCAGGCCACAGTGCAGGCAGGGTGAGCGGGTCACAGATCGAGTCTCTCCCAATCCGCTCTGAGGACTGAGCCAATTTACGCCCTGCTGCAGTCCTCCCAGGAGGGATTCTGGGGCTTTGTGTAAAGGGATTAAGGTGTTAGCCTCTCTGCAGGGAGGGCACTCAGGCATACTGTGTGGCAGCAGGGTCACATTCTCATGTGACTGTGTGGCCATGTGGGAGTGGCTGACGGCCCTCACTGCCAGGCAGCCCCCCCTCATGGAGGAGAGCTTCAGGAGGTGGGGACAGGAAGAGAAACCAGGGGCTCATGGCACCAGGCAGGAGTCCCAGGGACTAGATCCTGGAACCCAGGGAGAACCAGTCATGCTGCTGTTTCACAGCAGGTGCCCACACTCCGGGAGGGCACATCTGTTGACTGCACATAAGCAGTCAGCAACAGAGTGGAGCCTGGAACACAACCCTGGCCCAGGGCTCATCCTGAGCACTCAAGCTGAGCCTGGCTGTGACAGGGCCCTCCCATCCCCTCTCCAGCCTCAGGGTTTCTGCTGGGAGACAGTGGAGGTAAGATCCCAGGAGGAGGAGCCTTGTCTTGGACAGGGATGGGTGAATGCCAGGCAGATCTCAGCCCAAGGGGGACCTTCACAATGGCCAGAGAAAGAGAGGAACGTGCTCTGCAGGTCTCTCCACACAGTTCAACAGAGGCCTAGAAGATATTGGAGTGCGGGGGGGACTGGCCTGTGTCCCAGTGCCTGCCACCTGGCCTTGCCTGCCAAGACCCAGGCTCATAATTTGGGGGAAGCCCCCTTTGCTTTCAGTTTGCATAGCTGGCCTAGGACAGTACTCAGACTCAGACCTAATAAATAGCCCATGGATGGAAGAGCTGGGTGCCCCTGGGTCCCTCCCAATGAACTCAGCATCTGTTTTCTGTCCTCTTCCAGTGATAATGAACCACTATGGGCCGTGCTCCAGGAGCCAACCATCAGCATGTGACAAGGACCTTGGAAAGTAGGTGACATGCTGTGTCCACAGTGCAGAGAAGACAGGGAGGTCTAGTGAGAGACAGGCAAGCCCTGAGTGGAGAGTGCCCTCTCCTATCGCAGCCTGTGGCCTGGCCCTCACACTGCTTAGCTCCCAGCAGAGATTCTCTCTGATCACAGAGGGGCAGGGCAGTAGCTTGCTCCTCCTATCCCTCGGGCCCCAGGCCAGACCAGATAGGATTGCTAGGAATCTGCTCTGGCTAGAGCCGCTCCCAAAGGACCATCCAGGCACGGCCCCAGGGTGCTGGACCGAGGCTTTCTGTTTATTTTCTGCTGGGCATTTGCACGCTTGCAATTTCCACGCTGAGGGTGCTGGCAGCCTGTGGGAAAGTCAAGCCCATCCCTCCAAGTGTGGGACCAGACACCGGGTCCCCACATTCCCATGACAGGGGTACTGCCCCTTGCCTGTGCTGGGTCCCCTGGCAGTAAGCCAGGGCAACTTTCCGGTCAAGACTCCTCTCCTCCTATCACAGGGAGAAGATGAAACAGGGTAGAGACAGGCAGGAGTTGGCCCAAGGCCCCTCTTGGCCCAGGGCTGAGCTGGGCCTGGAATGTGACTGCTCAGGACTCTCTGGGTCTGAACCTCTCAGGATTCTCTGGGTGGGCCAGGCATTCTCGGAATGTGTGGAGGAGCCCAGGGAATGGGTGGGCAAGGGCAGCTGGGAGGAGTCACCAGCTCTATTCCTCCCTGGGGTCCAAGGAGCCCCAACTGGGCCCTGAGAACATGACCCCAGCTCTGTTCTGCAGAGGCTGAAACCCAGAACTGGTAACAAGTTCCAGCTCCCCGCCTACAACTGAACAGCCCTGGAAAAGCCTGTCCAGCTCCTCATGCCTCAGTTTCTTAGTCTGACAAGTCAACTCATGAGGCTCCAGCTGACCAGAAAATGAAACTGAGGTGCTGGGTGAAGCACAAGGATGGCTCAGGGCCACACAGAGGGGAAGGGAGGGGAGGGGACAGCTATAGCCAGGGCACCACAGTCTGGGGTAGATCCTATTCACAGACCCATGTCATGGGGAGACACCTAATTCTTACTGACCTTTAGGACAAGGGACACAGATCTACCCTGCTGAGGGTCCCTAGAGGGAAATGTGAGGCCCAGGAGGATACAGGGCAGAGGGGTCATCATCCTGGTCCTCAGCTTAACTGCTTCAGGGACAGCTGTAGAGAGCAAAGGGAAGGAGAAGCAAATCTCCAGCTGGAGGAGACATCCCCACTGCTGTGTCCCTGGCTGGCATGTCCCCTATCCCTGCCACCCGCTTCTTTAATCTATTTAACACCTTATGCAGGCTTGTTTTAATATTTTTCCTCAGCTTGGCCCCCAGGGCCTGTGTGATAAGCAATGACAAAGGCTCTGGAGTTCCAGTCTGACAGCTGCAGGCTCTTCCCTGGAAAGGGACAAACTTCAAGGTCACACCTCTGCTGGCCAACCTTGAACCTGGCTGCCTCTGTCTCCAAGCTCACTGAGCTTCACCACATTAGGAAGCTGTTAAAAGCACTGTCTGGGTGGCTGCCTCTGTGGCTTGTGGTAGTAGGCAGAGAGAGCAGGCTCAGCTTGTGGGGCAGAGAGATACAGGGAGCCCTGGGGACCCAGGCCCCAGCTTCCCACAGTCCATCCTCACTCAAGGAGGAGACACCACAGCGAGGCTGGGCAGGCTGTGAGCTGCACATTTTTGTCTCTGGAGGATGCCCCCTGCAGGTAGTCACACTCCACCAAGCCAGGCAACACCCCCATATTTAGGTAGATGACCCATTTAATACCATAGCTGTCCCAGAAAAGGGGAGGCTGTTATTAACCTTAGGTTGGACCTGATAAAAACAAGGTGGAGAGAGGTCACGTAAGGTACCCCAGGCTACACTGCTAATGAGTGGCAAGGCCAGAATGGCAACCAGAAACTCTAGCTCCAGACAGAGCTCCCTGTGTGTCTGGAGCTGGGGATGCTGCTCCCTTGGAGGGGACAAAGCCGTACTCCTTCTGTGCAACCATCTCTGCAGCCTCAAGAGAGGAATGCAAGCCTCCTGGGGCTCTGATAAAGGAACAAGGATCGAGGAAGCCCAAGTTGCCTCCCTAAGGACCCAGTCAGCATAGGAAGGAGACGCGTCAGCCTCAGGCCTTGCTACGTCAGTAGGGTCACCATTGTCCATGGCCCGCCCCACTCTGTGGCATGTGGCCTAGCTGCGAGTGGCAGCCCCTGTGGGCCACACCTGCCCTCCATGCATGGCATAGGACTGAGCTTCCTGAAGTCTTGAGAGCTCTGGTCTTGAGTTGCTCTGTGGTGGTAGACATTCCTTCCCACCCTGTCAGGGCTTTGGCTGGGCCCTAGGCCTATATGAAATCCTAGTAGCTCACTGCTGGCCACAGTGGTGGCCGTGGTTGCTCCCCCAGGCTCTGCCTACAAGTAGTTTTCTGCTTCTTGGAGCTGACAGTTTAAAAGAACTGTAGCTGCTCTTCCCAGGCCAGAGGCCCTGACTTCCCCTCCACCCAGCCTGGCCAGCCGTCTCTCACAGACAGTTAAGGAGGGCAGGGCCTGCACTGCTACTCTAGGAGGAGCCTAAAACTCCCTCAATTGAGAGCCTTCAGGTTAACCTAGAGGCTGGGATCCAATGGCCATCTCAACACCAATGTATACACCCTTCTCCTGGTCCTCTTTCTCCCTGCTCTAGCCAAGGCTTTCCTGCTCACTTCAATCACTGGGTCTTTGGGTGCCCTAGGGCCTTTGTACTGGCAGTATATAGCCCACTCTGTAGGAGGGACAGGTCTCAGTGTATCTCAAAATACCCTCACCTACTGAACAAAGGATGGCAATAGCAACCCAAGAGCCTTGCGGCTTGCCCACATGACAATGCTGGGCACTTGCTATGAGCCTGGCCTTGCTCTGAGGTCCATCACAGGCCTCTAAGTCCCTAGAAGCCTCCTGTCCCTCCAGGCCTGGCCCTACCCCTTGGGTGTGCATGGGGTAGAAGGGTGTACCCTGGGACCCTGGAGCTCCTGTCCCCATAAGACACTGATGAGAGCTGCATCTTCTCCCTAAAGAGGCAGATGAAGCCACTGTCCCTTAGGACTGTGTCAGACCCTAATGCTGTGTTCTGTCTGCTGCAGCCTTGTTGGGATTCTGCACCAGCATCCTGTGAGACCAGGATGACTGCTGCCTTGACCTCACCACAAAACCTCCTCCAGTGCTACCCCCTGGCAGTCACAATTAGGTGGGGACAACTGTCCCCTGCCCTGTCTCTTGTAGGGCCTGAACTTGGGAAAGACCAGACTTGCTGCGAGTTTGATGAGACTGGTGGAAAAGCCCAAGAGTGCAACTTAAATCTTTCAGCCAGAGGTAGCTGCACACATCTGTAATTGCAGTTACTCTAGAGGCTGAGGCAGGAGGATGGCAAGTTCAAGGCCAGACTGTGCAACTTAACAACACTGTTTGAAATGAAAATCTAAAAAGGGCTGTGGATAAGCTCAGTAGTAGAACATCTGCATGCATGAGGCCTTGTAAAAGACAGAGAGAAAGAACATATTCTGCAGCTCTGTTTCATGCAACAGAACCAAGAGGAAGGAGGAAAAGTGGGCTGATTCACTTACTTCACAGATGGAGAGACTGAGGCCAGACAGGTCACAGAGCTAGGGAATGGAAACCAGGCTGGAATCTCCACTGACTCCTCAAGGAGTTGAGTCTTGCCCCTGGACAAGGAAAATCTCAGCTTTAATTCAACATTGAGCAGCTCTGTGTGGGAGGACTTGGAGAGAAATCCACAGAGAGGTCAGTGTCCATCGGAAGCACCCAGGAAGGGCACAGCTGTCACAGCAACAAAACTGTGGCAGTCACATTTGGAGCTAGCATTCTGCTGAATGTGTGGGTGACCATCTGCCAACACTCGCAGAGTTGGGGTGCAAGCAGCAGTGTATTCACCATCTCTGCCGGTGTGCACCATTTTAAGAGTGGAGGGCTCTTCCACCCCATCATCCCAACAGGGTATGTGGACCCTGAGCCCACAGGGCTGAGTCCAGAGAGTCACCTGAGGTTCAGTCTGTGGTCTCCGCAGCAGGAGTGTGTTAATGTGGGGGGCCAGGTTGCAGCACCTCTTCCCCAAGGAAAGAGTCAAAGCCCCATGCTTCAGAGCTGTGTCACAGCCTTCTAAAGGGGGTCCCTTTGCTGGGGAGAGAGAGGGTGCAGGAGGTGAAGCAGACTCCCCCTGACAGAGACAGCATCAACAGATCCACGGGGACATTAACACACGTGATGGCACCAAGGGAGCCTCACCATGCCATCCCACTCTCTGGGCCTCAGTTTCCCCTTAGTGAATGGAGAGCTGGGCCTTCAGTGGGGTTTTCACCCCAGGGCAGCAGCCAAAGCAGGAAAGGGGAGCTTGGTCCCTCCCTCCATCCCTGCCCTTACATGACCATGACTGGCAACGTGGCACCCTCCATCCCACCTCTGTCCCCTCCTGGCCACACCAGCACATCATGCAGTTATTAGTTTAAGTTCATTTAGAATCGGCTTAGCAACCCCACACCCCTGGAACCTGGAAGCTTAGAGCACAAGATGTCTGGCAAATGGAAATTCAATTGCTTTAATATAGAGACTATTTTGCTGCTGCCAAGCTGGGCGTCTTATTAAGAATCTGATGGAATTTCTAAACAGGAGACGGCCCCACGGAGGGGCATCGCCCACCGCTCACCAGCATTGCTCTTGACATATTTATGGCTCCAATAAAATCTCCCATCTGGTATATTTTAAAATAAAATTGAAAATTTATCACTTTCCCTGAGTCGGTTTGTCGTTCTCCCTAGGAGAAGATAGCCAGCCCTGAGAGAAGCAGAGGTTAGGCTGGCTCTGATTTAAATTTCAATACCTTCCCCTTACAGCCACAGGAGGCCGCAGACTGGATGGAGAGGAGCCTCCTCCTAGTCCCCTGGCCCCACTTGGCTGTCTCTGCCGGGGCCAATAGGCTGGGTTTGTTCTCTGTCTTGATTAAGGTTCTAGATGGAAAGCCAGTTCTGGGAGGACTCCGTACCCTCCATGCTTGACCCCTTTGGGACCACTAAGGAGGCTACTCTATTTTTCACTACCACTATCACATATCGCTATGTAGTTCAGGCCAGCCTTGAACTCACTATGTAGTGTAAGCTAGCCTCAAACTCATAGGGATCCTCCTGCCTCAGCCTCATGAGTGCTGGCATTATAGGCAGGTGCTGCCACCCAGTTCTCTCTTTTTATTAGAACTCAAAGAACAAGATCAGGGTTTAAAACAGTAGAACCCATGTTAGAGTCCAGCCTAAAACTAAGACCAGGCCAGGATCAAGGCTCAGTCTGTAATCAATGTCATGGCCGAGGCTGGGATCAAAAACACAGCTTAGTGGTTAGCATCATAGAAGTCGGATCATATCTCAGAGCCTGTACGGTGCCTGATCCATAGGGCTTTTCAGAGGAGAGAGGATTCATCCCAGTGTCTAAGATGCCATACTCATTTGGTCTTTGTGACAGTCATGATTTCGAAGATAAACACTGAGACTCGGAGAGGGTAGAAGGGCAACCAAGGACACATAGCCTGTCAGTGGACTTGGGTCCAGCTCTTCCTAACTCCAACCAATTCCTAGAACACAGTAACACAAAGAAGCTGTGGCTGAGATGGGCTTTAGCTACCCAGCCCAATATCTCCTTTTCTGTAGTAGCAGAATTCTTACTCCAATCTCCTGCCAAGGAGACATAGACAAGAGAATTGTTGGACAGGATTCCTAGGGAAGTCCTTCAATAGAGACAGAGAATGCAGGGTTTTTCCACGTGCCCCCCTTTGCTTCTTGCCTGGAATGCAGTCAGGCTGGATCCCAGCAGCCATCTTATACCATGAGGTGACATTGAAGACAGATAGTTGTATAAGGATGACGCTGCCTAAAGAAGGCATTTGGGATATTGATGACATGGTGGGGCCACCATCTCATGGGTTACTGCCTTCCAGGTATGGGGGACTGAAGGACATGATGAATTTATTTAGTCTATTTTGGCTAGATCTTTATTAAAGCCAGAAAAAGTAATTTATAACAGGCTCAGAGATTATCCTGAAAAAGAGCATGGTCACATGTGTCCAGGAAGTAGTATATTACCCAAGGTCTTTTGTGCAGGGCTCTACAGAGCCTCTAAACCTAACTGCTTCAGCAGTTATCTAGAGAAGAACAGATTGCTACGATCCCCAAGCTGTGGCATGCAGTGTGTGTGTGTGTGTATGTGTATGTGTGTGTGTATGTGTGTGTGTGTGTGTGTGTATGTGTACTTGTATGCAGTCTTGGTGCTCAGTGACCACTTCCTAATATCTGAGGGGAATGGAAATTGCTTCCCCAATAGTCTCATGATAGTGAAGACCCTGGCTCCTCCTATTCCAGGGTCTTGTATCTGTTCACAGCTGTAGCTCCTGGTGTCTAAAAGGAACTAGGAAGGCAGGGCCAGCAGGAGAAGGCTGTCATGGGGACACAGCCAGGGAGAGAGCTGTCTGGGTGAGTGGGTCACCCTGGTTGTGGGGGCCATGGGGAGCATAGGACCAATGCCCGTTCTGTTGTCATTATGTGTAGAGCACTGACCACCATCACCAACACAGGCCAACAGCCACAGAGGCCCCGTGTGGAGGGCCCCTCGGGCTGCACTGGGCCACCCAGGGCTCCACCCACACCCCTGCTCCTCTGTTTTCATGTGGCTCTGGCTGAATCACTGCCTGATGTCCTGTTTTTGCTGCTATGTGCCGGCCCTGGCAGGGGTCTCCATTGGGGGCTGGAAGATATTCCAGGGCCATTTTAAGGAATGGAGCAGTGATCATGGCCAAGACACTGCCTGCCTGGCAGGGTGGTGACTGCCCCTCGTTGGGGCCTGTTGTCTGACTATGGGGGACTGATGCCTGCATCACTTCTTAAGCTATGACCAGTCTTCTGCCTGTGCAGTGGGAACTGGATCAGAACCTGGAGAATTCATCCAGTGCCAGAACTCCAGGGTACTGCTCTGAAGAAGAGAAGAGGGAAGATAGAAATCAGCTTGCTCCCTGTGGCTGAGATGCCAAGGGAAATGCCAGCCTCTCCATCACTGAACAAGGCCATGGCATGGCTGGGTGGAGGGACCTAACCTGGACATGGAGGGGACACAGCCATGGCCCAGCAGGGATGGAGCCAGAGCTGGAGAAGAGAGGAGTGAAGAATGGTGGAAGTGCACGCCTCAGGCCCTCTCTGGGCCCCAGTGGCAGCTCTAAACACTGAGATGCCAGTGTTTGGCTCAGAGCTGAGGGACCCCTCAGATGGCCAATGCCAGAGCCTGCCTAGTGCACGTAGTCTGGTCACGCACAGGTGGCTGCACAGAATCCTGGAAGCAAAGCTGGGGCCCTTCCTCCTGCATCCCGGGCTCGTCTGCAATGCAGATGAAGTATCCCAGGAGCAGAATGAACAGGGTCTGAGTGGCACAGAGGCCGATTCACAGGCACTTTCTGAGTAGCTCAGTGCCTGTGTCTGTGAGAGATGACTGTCCCCAGGCACACAGGGCTGCACAGTCCCAGCATGGCCAGGGGGTGCATGCACCTGCACAATGCAGGCACATCCATGCACACGCAGGCATATACTTCAATCACCAGCAGTCTCTCTGGATTAGTCTCTATGGGAAGTCCAGTCTGCGTGTGGCTCTGGGTGCAGAAAGTTCACTGTGTCTGCATAGCTGCCAAGCCTGGAGCAGGGGCAACAATGATCAACAGGAGGGGTCCTCTAAGGGTCACAGGCCATGGGGGAGGCAGGCAAAACACACCCCAGAATGGGCACATGGGAGCAAAATGGGGGCACCCAGCTCAGCCTTGGAGGTCCAGGATGGCTTCCTGAGCTGTGTTACCCGTTCAGCAGACATAGTGCATTTGTCATTTACATCCAATTTCATTAAAAATAAATTTAAAAGTCAGTTCCTCAGACACACTGGCTACATTTCCAGCAGCCAGTGGCCACCATGTTGGATAACACCAGACAGAATGTTTCCACAGTTGCAGGAAATTTGAGTGGACAGCACCGCGAGGGTGAGGGGACCCCGAGGGCCAGGAGCAGCCTGCGTGAGGATGCCCAAGGCGGCACAGGTGCAAGGAGGGGACAGTGACAGATGCACTAGACTGGGGGGCCATACAGACTGTCGCCAAGCCTCCACACGCATGAGCTGACAAGGAGCAGGGCTTGGCCGAAGCAGGGAGCTCTGGATAGGTTCCAGCAGGGGAAGCTGGGCCAGGCCTCCCCGTAGGAGAGGCTAGGGCAGTGCCACAGGGAGTGGCTCCAACCACAGGGACTGTGAGACTTAAGAGCCCAGCCAGGAGTTATACCAGGAAGGCCTGGTGTAGGTCAGCCTGGGCACCGAGAGAGGATCCTGAGCTCGTATGCCAGCCATTGGGGCTGCCCTCGAGCAGAGGAGCAGGTTGTGTTTGGGCTGCTGTATGTCAGGGAGACTGGCAAGGGGAGAGGCCCTGTTTTGAGAGAAGTCAAAGCTGCAGCCACTGTTGGGATGGTTGTCAGCACACAGATGTGGTTGAGGCCTCAGGAAAAGCCTTGGGCACAGGCCTGGGTCAGCAGGTAGGAGAAAGGAGTTAGAACACAGAGGACCAGGAGGCTGAGAGACTGGGGTCCCTTAGGAGCCAGCATGCTGTGGTTCTGGTTCTTGGGGTGCATGAAAATACACCTGTCAATCTAGGCAGGGCTCCTGGAGGAGGTGTCAGGTACAGAGGGGACAAAGTAGCTTGTGCTCTTCATAAAGGGCCCTGACTCCTGCTTTGTCACCTGGTGGTCACCTCTTCCTGAGTGGCAGGCAATGTCCCTCTGGAAATCTGACAGAAAGATTTTGGCAGAGCTAATGCCCTGTGACTTGAGAGCTCTAAGACAATGACCTTGGAGCCCTGACCTGAAATGTGGGACAGACAGGAAGCAAACAGGCCAGATGGAGGGTGTGCAGCAGGGGTCATAATGTAGCTGGATGCAGGACAGAGACTTGGATGCCACTGGTTGGCCAGTCAAGTGGGTGCAATTGAGTGGGTTAAGCAGGGGTTCATGGTACAAGAAGCTGTTACAGGAATAGGCATGGATGTCAGAGAGTTCCGTCCAGGGACCTGGTAGAAGCAGCATCAAGGGATGAGCAAACCTCGGGTCCTACAGTTTGCACTGTTCCTGTGGCTCCTGATGATCAGCTTCTAAGCCTCAGTTTACTGCTCTGGAAAATGGGGGTACAGAGCCCTCCCTAGAGCACAGTAAAACAAGGTGAATTGGGACATCCTTTCTTTTTATCAGTTTTCTCCCTTATTTTTTGCTATTGTAACAAGGGGCCCTCATACACATATGAACTTAACTGTTGATACATTCAAGGACAAGGTTACTATATCTGCTGTATCTTCTAGACAGGGAAAATGAAGTCAGAAGCAGCTGGGATGGCCTCAGGGAACTGGAGTCTTCAGCTCCTGGTTTTCAGCAGTGACTGCTCTTCTGCTGGGTAGACAGAGGGAAGGGAGGTTAGGCTGGGGCTCCACGGGGCCTTGGACCTGGATGCTGTTACCAGTGCCAGATTAAGCTTCCCCTCAGCCCTGCCTGGCCCAGTCTCTGCAACTGCTTGACTTCTGAAATCCAAGGCAAAGTGCGGTCCAAGAGTGGCTGCCAGGAGGTCATTAATGAGGCTGACCCACTCCCCTCAGCCCTGAGAAACACACACACACACACACACACACACACACACACACACACACACACACATAGAGGAAATACCTGGGGCGCCCTGGGTCTCTGGCCACCTTGAGCTGCCAGGAGGCAGCTTGCACTCAGAGTTCCGGAGTTCCAACTATAGGGTTCCCTCACACAAGCCCAGAGCCCCGATCTACTGCCCGCACCTCAGCTTCCCTCCTCCTGCACCCTCCTCAGCATCTGGTCCTTCCTCCAAATGTAATGCTGTTGCCCCTAGCAACAGAGCTCCAGGCCAGATCCCAGCCTTTCTTCTCCCTCCCTTCCTCCCTCCCTCCTGTCCCTCCTCCCTGTGCTTTCTTGTTCCTTCTTCCTTCCTTTCCCCCCCACAACCTGTGGAGACAGTGCCAGGACAGACGGTACCCCATGTTCCATGCCAGCTGGGAGCCAGCCGAGCTCCCTGGCCTTCTCTGGTTGCCAGCTAATGATAACAGAGTGCTCAGCCTGACCAACGGACCTGGTTCCAGCCTCATAGGTCAGTGCTGTCCTGAGGAGACCCCAGGTAGGCTCTCAGGATACTCTGGTTCACATTGGCAGCTGGGAAAGAGAGGAGACTTTAGAGAGCTGTTCAAAGGGGTGAGTCTCCCAGAGCTGGAGGCAAGCAAGGAGAAGCCTTTATACTGATGATGGGCTGTGTGGGTCTAGCACAGGACACAGGACTTGCAAGCCTGGCCCAGGAACTCTCAGAAAGGAAGACAAGAAGGCTCAGTTAGTGGCTACTCTCCTTGTCCCCTAAGTGTCTAAACCTTTTGCGTTATCCTCTTTCTGCCACTGTTGCACCAGAGAGTGGGACATTATCAAAGAGAGTGCCTGGCCAGTGATGTTACCCTCCCACAGGGCTTCAGATGGACACAGCAGGCTGAGGCAGTGACAGCCCCATACCCAGCTCCTGCAGGTCAACTCCCGCTCTGGGCCTCTCACCACACCCATGGCACTGGTCTCCTTTACCCTCCCACCTCCTGCTTTGACCTGTGTCATCTGTGGTCACCATGCCGGGTTCCTCTGTCCTCAGTCTCCTTGTGCTCCTCTGGGCTTCCATTGGACATGCTCTTCACTGGAATCCGGGAAGTGGTCACCTCCTCCAGGAAGTCTCCCCTGGCAGTGCAGCTGCTGTCACCCTATTCTCCAGCCCCATGGGTGTCCACTGTCCATTTCTTAGGTCCTCTCTTGAGCACACAGCAGGCCCTGGGTTCAATATTCTGTCAAATATCGAATGAGAACAGTACAGAACCCACAGCCACCCCTTGGCCTCAGTTTCCTTATCTTGAACATGAAGGGAGAGGCTGTATATCTGAGGACCATCTCAGCTGGTGTTGGGGACTAAGTCCAGCAGTTGGACTAGGCCAAGGACAGAGGGGGTGATCTCTATCCTCTCTCCTGGTGTCAAGGCCAGTGTGGGCTATGGGGTCCAGGCAGTCGTGACCCTCACAGGGGCCTCAGTCTCCATCTGCTGATGGGGATGACAATATTGCCACTCATCTCAGGCTGCACATGGCCTCCAGGATGGCGCCAGGGCAGACTTCCTGTCCAGAGCAGCTGGAGCCGAAGGGACAGCTCCTCTTGGCCACCGTCCTCTGGATATCTAGCCCTGGGCTCAGGGGTCCCTGGGGCTCTGCTGCCCTCCAGTGGCCGGAGGCCCCTGGGCACTTAGAACCAAATACCGGACTGATTCTGCAGGCATCTGAGACTGCCTAAGATATGCAGAGAAGATCGCAGAACGTGCAAGTCAGAAGCAGAGCCTAGGGCTCCTGTCTGCTATCCTCTTATTGGGGTGGAGCTGTCCTCTCACAGACAAGAAATGGGGACCTGCTCACCGGAGGACGCTGCTGTGTTCTGGGACTCTCCTTGCTAGCCACTCTCTATACTGGACTGATTCTCTGAGAAGTGTCCCTGTACCTACCCTGGGGGGGTCACTGCAGATCTGTGGGTCAGTGTGGGGGAAGAGGGCAGGGGCCTTAGCCCCTCCCCCTTGATTAATCAAATACTTAAAATACTGGCCTCGGTCATGATTGATAGACAGAGCATAGCTAATTACCCTGGAGATTAAAATGACTGTTTCTGTTTAAAAAGGCTGCAAATGAGTTAATTATTTCCTTTGCTCACCTCTCTAACCTCGTTACACTTCTAAATGAATAGCAATATTGATCTTGGAACTGATTTTGGTGTTACACCGCCAGAGCGGCTTTAATTAGGGTTTGAAAACGCCGCAGTGCCTCCTCCTTCTGACCGAGGAAATTAGCCTTGGGTTTTACTTACATTTCACAGCCACGTCCTCTGCCAGGCAGAGAGGCGGCCACATGGCTCGGTCCTGCCCTGGCCCCAGCTCTCCTGCCTCTTACCTCATGAAAGATGGCAGGAGGGCCTTGGGGACAGCTTGCCCAGCCTCTCCAGTCACAATCAGCGGCCTGGAGATGACAGAGAAGAGCCTATCATCCTTTGCTGAGGTGGGGCAGGTCCAGGACCTGGAGCTATCACTGATTCCCAGCTCTGGGCCGGAAGCTCTGACTGAATAAACAGCTCCTAGCTGTCCCTGCTCAGCCCTTTGTGCAGCTCAGAGGCCCCTGTCCTTTGTCAGTGTCCTGTTTCCTGCTCCTCCTCTCCTTAGGGCTTGTGGGGCACAGGCTCCAA
Source organism: Capromys pilorides (assembly GCA_004027915.1). NCBI lineage: Eukaryota > Metazoa > Chordata > Mammalia > Rodentia > Capromyidae > Capromys > Capromys pilorides. Next base: position 24,116 of record PVKN010000440.1, on the reverse strand, counting down.
GCTCCAGTAAAGACTAGGCTCGGAAAGTAGCAGGGGTGGCCATCAGCATCCTGCCTTGTGCCTGTTGCTGACATCTGGGTGACCTTGAACCAGTTCATGTGACACTTAGCTCTCTTGGCCTCTCCATCTGAACTTGGCCATCTGCCTTAGACACTCCTCCCACATCTGCCAGTAGGAGTATTCAAAGACAGTGGGTGGAGACAGAAGAGTGGGTGGAGTCATATGTCTGGGTGCCACCCAAGTAAGTAGGTTTGGCCAGGGGAATGGGTGGAGCCAGGGAAATAGGCAGGGCCAGATACTCAGAGGCAGGTGGGGATAGTGAATAGATTGTGTCTGTCCTGTTATTCAAATGTTCCTGGACCACAACTCCCTTCTGCCATGGTTCATGTGTCCCCTTCCCATAGCTCCCTGTTTGCCATACTAATATGGCAAACACAAAGTGAGTCTCACCAAGGTCATCAGTCACCTGCCTGACACCTCCTTTTTTTTCTGGGGCTCGGTGGTATGTGGGTCCCTGGTTTCCACTCTCCTGCACAGCTGTCTCCCTCCTGTTCTCTTGGGCTCAGGGTTGGGCCTCTATTCTCCCCTGAGAACCTGCCTGCTGGACTCAGCCCTCTACCTTGCACTGCAGGAAGTAGCTGCCAGGAAGGGGCATGGTCAGAGTCACACTTGGGCCACTCTGGCTGTGGTTTGGAGGACCAAAGGGGAAGCATGGCAAACATCCAGCAAGGGGCTGTTTGCATCTGAGCAAGAAGACATTCGGAGGGTGGGAAGAGGAGGCCATCCTTGGGATAGAGAGCTCTAGGGGCTGTTTCCTGGGTTTCAAAGTCAATGCCTATTTTCAAGCTGGGCCACAAAGTGCCTTTGGGTGACTTAGAGAGAAGTGGGCTGCCAAGGAGCATCCAGTTTGCAGAGTTGAGCTGAGGAGCATGCAGGGACATTAGGGGACATGGGCTGGAGGAAGGTAGGGGACTTGTCCAAATCGCTCCAGCCAACTAGTGGCCATGCTCCTTAAGACACAGGTGAAAGGAAGCTATGAGAAGTGTAGAGAGGGTGAGTGTAGGCCAGAGACAGGGTCCTTCCAGTTATAAGGCATGGCTGTAGGTAAGGGGCCAGGACTACATTGTTTCCAAACCAACAATTCAGGCCTGATCTGTCCAACAGTGTCCAGGAGCCAGGGCATGTATCCTGCTCATCAAATAGGGAAGAAAATAAAGAGATTAAGGCTCAGAGTCTGAACTAAACCCTGAGCTTGACCCTGAGCTCTTGTCCCAGCCACACACTGAGCCCAGTCCCAGTCACACATTGAGTCCTGGTCCAGTCACAAACTGAGCCTGGACATGGCCACATGCTGAGCCTTGGACTTGGCCCAAAGGAGCAGGTTTTCCTGCTCTCTGCAGCCATGGGCTCTCTCTCTTTTTATCCCCTGGGATGGGAATGAGGGAGAGGGTGCTCAGTAGTGCCAGAAAAGACAGGCCTGAAGTAATATAGGTAAATGTCATGGTTTATATCTTGATCCACCCCACTTAGAGTCTCATGCCCTCCTCAATAAGCATTCAGAAGAGCGCCAAACCATAGTACACTATAGATGTTAGGAAACGGGGCCTAATGGGAGTGGAGACAGTCATTGGGGGTGACCTGGAAGGTGGCATTTCCCTCCCGGGCTCCCTGCTTCCTGGCCATCATGTGGTGAGCAGCGCTGCTCCTGCCAGGCTCTTCCACCACACCTTCTGCCTTTGGACTCAGCCAACTACAGACTAAAAGCATGAATCAACATAAATCTGTTCTCTTTTAAGCTACAGACATCACGTATTTTGAACCAATGCTCAGGAAAGTGGTTAAGACAGCAAGATAAACTACTGGCAATGTGTGGGCCCAGGGATTCTCAGCTCTCCTGCAGCTCCTGGCTTCCGTGTGAATGCTAGAATGCCACAGCTAAAGAGACCCAAGCTCACCCACAGGGAGACAGCCTCAGTGTCCCGGTGACCAGCATCATGCCAGCCAGGGGACTCATATATCCAGGAACTTAGAGTGGCCTTCAAATGGAGCCGTTCATTGTCCTATCCTTGTGGTGCTCTCTTTCCTGGGTGGCTGCATCCTGGGACAAGATCAACCCATCCTGGCGCACTGAATATAGCAGCTCTTGGGCGCCTTGCACTGTGGCCTGAGTCCCAGCCTCTGGTCCTGGCCTGAGTGGAGTACATCTTGGATCTGCCTGTTCCAGCCATGTGACCAAGGTCAAATACCTTCACCCACTCTTATGCCTCCATTTCACTTTTTTTGTTGTTATTGTTGAGAGAGTGTTGCCATGTAGTTTGGACGGGTCTTAAATTCACTATGTAGCCCAAGCTGGCCTCGAAATCACAGTGATTCTCCTGCCTCAGTCTCTTGAGTGTTGGGATTACAGATATGTGTCACTATGCCTGGCCCATTTCACCATCTAGATTAATGTGTGTTCACTTAAATCAAGTGTTGTATGCCTGGCACATGGTACATGCTCGAGTCTGACAGGATAGTTATAACATCGCCTGCTGATACATCCTTGGCTGATCCTAGGAGAGAACATTCCTTCAGGGAGACCTACATTTAGGCCATGGGAACCTGGAGGGTTGAGGGACATTGAGATCTTCTCTGTGTTGGGTATGAGTGACACAGGGAGAATTCTACACTACTGTTTGGGGGCATATTCTATAGAGAAGCCACTCTAACACTTGTACATGTGCTGTATGGGGAAGCAGGTAAGATAGCTGGGGGAGGGGGTGGAGGTTGTACAAATAACATTTATTGAGTACCTACTGTGTACCAGCTCTGCTATAGAGCTTTAGCATCACCCGGTGTTGTCTTATTCTTCCAAGAATATGTTTTATAACATGACAATTACCACTAGTGTCTTAGAGATATGGCAGAGGCTCAGAGCTGGTTGACCAGCTGTTCCTCCATGCCAGGAAACACTGTGGAAGAAAGGAGCCCAGTAACTAAGGATACCACCTTGAATTTAAGCCCCATGAAGCCCCCTAGTGATGTCCCCTAGTGCAGAGAGCTCTGATGAGTGTGTGTCCAAGCATGCATGTGTCCCAGGGAGCCAATGTGGATAAGGCCTGCTTGGGTGCCAGAGCAGGTCCCCACCCAGGGGTAGCCTGCAGACCAGGTGAGGTGAAGCTCAGGGCAGACCTGATGATGAGCAGGGCTGGCAGAAGAGGCACGAAGGGCAGCTGTGGCGCCACCCAGGGGTGGTCCTGGAGTCCCAGCAGGCCCAGCAACACATGGAGAGCACCACTGAGTCACCTGTGCTGCTGGCCATGGACCTCCCATGTGCCCACCATGCCACACTGATGACCCTGACCACCTTCACCCTCCAACTGGGAAGTAGAGGGGGCTGGAGGTTGTCTGTCATCTTGGGCAGGTGCTGGCTTGGGCATGGGCACCTATGCCTCCCCAACCCTCCTGCCCCTTGGCTTCCCCCACACAATTAGCTGCTCTTGTCTATTTGATTCCTCTGGTACTCACAGGACAATTAGAATTTAAATTGCCTTTTACAAAGGTCATAGAAACATGATCAAAGAAGAATCTACTAGAGGGGTTGGGCCCTCCTTCCCAGTCCCCCAGAGTATGGGGTGGAGCCTGGGCCTCAAGGAACCCCAGCCTGGGAAGCCTTGTTGACTACTCTGGGGTGCTTCAGTCACCCCAAGTCTCTTCCAAGGCCTCTTGGTTCCCTGTGCTCAGGGAGAAGAGAATGAAAAGCCTCATTCCTGCTCTCCCACATCATTGCCTGCATCCCTTCGGGAAAGCTCCCCCAACCCTAGATGGCTTGGCTTGTCCCTCTGGACCTAGATCTGTGCCCACATGGCTTGCTTGAAACCCCAGTGTTCTTGTCTATGAAGTGGATCTGGTTTGGTCTGTTCCCAAGTGGGGCAGCTCCCTGTGGTTAACTCTGTGCCTGCATCCTCCCACCTGTGCTGGGGAGTCTGCATCCTCTGGGTCCTGCAGCCCTGACTGTGACCTTCCCCTGGCTTGTTCCTCCTACTGTCCCCAGCTGGGGGCCAGCAGCAAAACCTGCTCACTCCATCCACAAGCTCCACTGCAGAGGAGTGGACTGGACACTGCAAAGGACTGGACACTAGGGCTGAGGCCCAGAGCACTGTCCAACCGCCAGACAGCAAGGCCAGCTAGAGCAGACACAGGCCTTCCTGCCCAGGCTTCAACCTCCCAGTGTTGAAGGTCTCTGACTGATCAAGGTGTCTGACTTCATCATTGACTCAGGTTCTTGGTCTGGGGTCAACTCCCATTGTTAAAAGTGATGGAAGCTGGCCTGGAGCCTCCCTTGAGCAGCTCAGGTTCTAAGTGCAGCTAGGCCTGCTCAGCTGTTAAGAGTTGGAAAGACTGGGCTGGGAGAGGTCAGGAAGAGCCAAGGCAAAAGGACACCTCCCAGCCGCAGCCCACCCAGCTGCTGCCCCTGGTAATGTTGGCCATGCCTGTTGTACCAGACAGGCCACAGGAGAGAATAAGGGTCAGCTGAGGGCTTTCTCCATCTGGGTGGCACACCTCTAAGACCTGCATGCCTGGTGAGTGCCCAGACCTTAGGAAGGCAGCCACATGTACCAGTCCCTGGGCAGGACACTAAGAAAACAGCTCAGAGAACAAAAATGTCTTACCTAAGGGTCCCACATCATGGGATGGGCAGGGCTTAGAATCAAAGCCAGGCTTGGCTGGTTCTAAGAGAAGCTTTGGCTCAGCCCCATGGCTGGGGTTGCTTGACAAGGGCACCACAGGTGAACAGATGTCACATCCTCTGCATTTACTGGAGAGGGTAGAATCTGGACACTTTGGGGAGAGAGTGTAAGGAATCAGTATTCTTCCTGCTCTATGGCCCCAAGGTCAGGAGACATCATCATCCCTCATTTAGAGCCTGCAGAGCCCTGGGTGGGAGGATTATGCGGATAATCCAGCCTGGATCACCCAGCCTTAGGACTTCATTTGGATGCAGAGGAGGCCACAGTGTGACCCAGGCAGAGACAGTGCAGTCAATGAATGCCTGGCTTCTGACCTGCAGCAGGATCTACAGAGGACTGCAGAGGAGGAGAGGCAGAAAGGGCAGCTGGCCAGCTCAGAGGGTGAGCATCCCCTGCAGCCAGAGTCTGGTCAGCTTAGAGACCCTGTTTTCTCACCTGTGGGCAGTAGAGTGAGAGGCCAGGGTCACAGGGGAGAGGTCTTATGTGGGATACTCGAATGCAGGGGATGTGCTCTGACCCACCATTTGGGTGGAGCTGGGCAGCCAGCCAGGCCTGAAGAACAGGAAAACTCTAGGCTATCAATCCCACAGGTCCAGGCAAGCAGCCACAAAATTGTTGTGACAACAGTAGGTGAATTAAGTGCCCCCAGAACAGGACAGGGCGGGTTTGCTGAATTGGGATTTATGGCCTCCCTGCCCCATTTACTGCCTGGTCAGCCTGGCTCTCCCAGCCTTGGCCTCAACAGCTCACAGTCTTATTTGGGCTTCTGCATGGCCTGCATTTCTGAGGACCTCAAATAGCCAGGATCAAGCCCCAGGTCTTTTCCCCAAGCTCTTACTGTGCCCTTACCTTCTCCCATGCTGCTTGGGACAGGTGGAATCTCCTGTCCCTACCCTCCAGGCCACCGTTCCTCATGTGGGTTGGGCAGCCGCCTTAATGTGCCAGCATTTGAGGTCAGTCACATTAGGAGAAGACACAGCTTGGAGCCTTTCATCCAGGAACCACTGACCTGGATGCCGCAAGATGTTTGGAACAAACAGAACATCAATAATAACAACAAAGGTTGCTATTATACAAACTAAAACACATGAGACCTAGAGTTACTGAAGCTTCCTTGACCAACCTGGTCTTCAAAATGGTTTGGCCTTGGACTTCCAGCCCCACAGGGGCCCTTGATTGAGGACAACCAAGCAAGGTATGATTCTAGGACGCCCCAAGCCCTGGTCCTCAGCAGATCCATACACAGGCCAGCAAGAGGACTACTGCTGCCCAGTGCTTGTGCTGAGTATCTCCTTTTCACTTTAGCTGAACATAAAAGTGACCTGTGGATGGCTGGTGACCAAATAATAAAGTCCCAGCCAGCACAGCGACACTGGTGGCTCTAGGAAGTACCACCTGCATCAGGACAGCAGCAGGGCCACACAGCACCTGGCCTGCACCCCTGGAGGATGGCTCCTTCCAGCTAGAATTCCAGAGACCCTGAGGCTTCAAGTTCTTCATCTGGTTCTCTGTGGGAAGCCAGGGCTTCCTGGCACCAGTCAGCCTTGGCCTGGCTCCAGATTCCTGTGGGCGAGTCTGTCCTGCATTCAGTGCCCAGGCCCAAGTCTTCCCAGCAGTGTCTTCAGAACTTTGCCTCTTCCCACTGTCTGGCCTCTGCATAAGCTGCTATTCCTCCTAGGGGACACACACACACACACACACACACACACACACACCCCATCTCCAATTCTGCTGATCCTCTCTGTCCAGCAGAGCTCAGATCCAGTGGGCCTCACCCTGCTAGATGTGGGTCCTGGGCCTTCCTCTTGGTTGATAGGGGCTTGTGTGGAAAAGGGTACTGCAGAAGCCTATTTGGCCATGTTGGGTCATTCCTGGCCAAATTTGTAGAGTGGGGAGAGAAACCCAGTCCACCTCCCTGCTCAACATCCCATGCTCTGGACACTGGGGACTTCAGGGTTAAAACAGTTGCTCAGAAGTATGGAGCAGGGCAGCCCAGAGTGGAACTCCTGCTGTTGTTGCTGCTGCTGCTGCTGCTGCTGCTGTGGTGTGTGGAATTCCCATGGGAGAACCCACTGAGTCAGGGCAGACCCAGAGCAAAGTGGAGATATGGGGTAGAGAAGAGGTATCCTGTCTGTGTTGGAGACCCCGCACACAGAAAGGCTTACAGGCAAAGCCAATGGAGCCTGTGCCAGGGGGAGTGATGGGGCTGTGTATATCTGGTGTATCTGCATGTGCACGTATGTACACAGTGTACTGTGTGGTTGTCATGCGCATGACATACAAAATAAGAGCATGCACAGGTGCCTGCATGTGTGACATTTGTGTGTGCATCTGTGCATGTGCCTAGTGTGTGTTCATGTTCGTGTGGTAAACGTATATGTGTATAAGCGTATGTGACGTATGTAGTATTGTGTGGATGTGCAGAGTGTGCGCATAGATGTGAAACATGTGTGTTCTTGTGCCTGTCAAAACCAAGCCTCTTTGGGGCCAGGGAGATAGCTCCATGGCGCAAGTGCCTGCCTGGCAAGTGCAAGGTTGTGAGTTCCAACCCCAGTCCTGAAAAAAACAAAACAAAAAAACAAACAAACAAAAAAAGCCTCCTTGTCCAGCATTCTTAGTTCAGGGCCCCTACTGCTTACTGTTGCCCCAGACATCTGCAAAAGGACAATGTCTGCAGCCTCCACTTGGGCCACATATGTCTAGGCAGCAGCTGGTCCCCCTCCCCTGTCTCTCCTGGACTGGTCCAAGATAAGCCCAGAACCTGGGGCGTGGACATTACAACTCTCTCTGGATCCCACTCCTATTAAGCTAAGAGCTCCAAAGCACAGAGCACTAGGGCTCCCCAATCCTAACCCTCCTCTCACTGGAACACTCTTGCTGAAAGGGTTCTGGTACCCTTGCCCAGAAATAGCAACAGAGAGGCTGGTGAGATTTTAGGAAATGACTATCATCCATCGACCATGCATATCCCCAAGGCCATCATATACCCCCAGCTCAGACTGGAACAAGTCACATGTCATACAGCCATGGCCCTTCAGTGACCACTCATCCCTCTAGCCCTCAGTAGCCATATACATAGGAAGAAGAGGATGTACGAAGAGAAAAGATCACCTTCCCCAGCTGCCCCTGCCCTGGCTGTTGTCCCTAGAGGCCATACTATTCTGGGACAATGTGCTTAAGTAGAAAGGCTACAACCCTCTTGTGATTTCATTCTAATTTCAGGTCTCCCTCTGGGGGCCGAAGCCCCTGTCCTCCTCTGCCTGCTTCCCCAGCCCTCAGACTTCCTGGAGCTCATTACCTGGTGCCTGACCAAGGCCTGGCCCACTGGGGGACAGCAGAAAAGCTAAAGAGGCCTTGCGTGGAGATGGGGAAAAGTAGAGGCAGGTAATTAGGTCTGACCTTGGAGTGTCCCTCCCAGGATGGGGAGCACATAGCACACAGATGAGCACATAGATAGGGGCCTGGGTGGGAGCAGATTCAGGACCAGGTAATGGAGCTAAGGACAGAGCCCCCAGAAGTCCCAAGATGCAGCCAGAGGGAGCTTCAAGAGCAGGCTACCTTAGCCTGCCTGCAAGCAGAGACAGAAGGCATAAGAACAGCAGGAGGCACAGCACCCTGTGCAGCAGGAGGAGGCTGCGCTGGCCGATTCAAGTGGGCAGAGCTGGACTTCAAAGCTCAGAGATATATTTCCAGGATACTGGCCTCCCTCCCTTGGAGAGACAGATGTCACTTTGATAGAGAGAAGAAAGCATATTATACAGTGCAGGTGGAAGTGGGCAGGGGAAGAAAGTCTGCTCTCTACAGCCACCCAGGGATCCACAGGGCTCATCATAAGCATCAAGTCTGCTGCCTCCCATGAGCTGAGAAGTCAGGTCCCCTGAGATGTCTTCATCTGCTAAGGGGACAGGCAGCTGGTTGTAGTCAGTGTCCACTGTGGGCCACTGTCCAGCAGGCTGAATGGGAAGATGGTCCTGCCAGGGCAGGACAGCTGCATTCTGCAGAAGCCAGAGTGGTGGGTCCTGAGGGTGGTGGCCACCTCACCCTGCCTCCAGCTGTTCCGTGTGCCTTAAGATGCCTTGGAGCACATGGTCCTGGCCTCTGCAGCTTTCCTTTCCCTCTTTTTGCAAATGCCTGTGGACATCATCCTTTTGCAAATGGTTTTTACCTGGGTTCCACCTCCCCCAAGTTCCCAGGGTGTCTCTACCATGACTAGGCCTCATGCTGCCCTCACATGGACTAGCAACAAGATCTCAGACTATGTGGCCATCCAGGATGGGTACAGGGTGGTGATGCCCCTGGAGCTGTCCAATGTGGGCCTGGATCAATGATGGCAAACTGTTTAGAGCTTTCAGGAATGACAAACATCTGGCTGTGGCACACATACCACAGGTTCACCACCCCTGGCCTAAACCCTATCCCTGCCCTCCTCTCTGTGGCCCAGACCTATTGTCCATCATCACAACACCCAGCCCATGACTTGGGTTCCAAGTTCTCCTGGGAGAGAGTCTGTTTCCTTCTCAAATAGCAGCCAGGCAGGTCAGTCTGGGACCAAGTGGCACCTCCTCCTCACCACAGCCACTGCCCACAGCGGCACCTTTGAGGTGGCCACAGTTCATCATGGTCCCTGTGGGTGCTGAGGAAGATTATGTGGAAATTGTGTCCTTGTAACCAGGCACCCAGCTGGAGAAGAAGGTGTGGCTGGGGTCCCAGCTCCAGGCCAGCAGGAAACATCCTGAAAATGTCCATGTGCAAAGTTCCATGGGCTCTGAAAGTCACAGGTCTTTCTGGGCATCACACTCCTGGCTCTGCGGAAAGGACCGTGTTACAGAGAAGCTCAGTGTGCCCTCTGCCCACATGCCTAGGAGGCACAAGCTCCCCAGCACCAATATCTCACCAGCTGGGTTTCTCTAGCCAGCACCCTGACTCTCTGTACCAGGGCACCTGTTCTAACTCCTGACTTGGTACCACCAGCACCCCAGGCTCTGCCTATGCCTCTCTCCACATGCCCTGGAGGCCAGACTGTTCCAGAAATCCCTGGCTGCCCTCCCTGCTCTTCCTATAAACAGAAGCTGGCGGCCTACAATGTTCACAGCTGCTCCCTGCCATGCACAGACCTGGGAGGGGGCAGAACTAAGCAGCACCCCTGACCACACCAGGCTTCCTTGGCCCAAGTCCCATTTGCAGCAGCCTGGGGCAAATACCCAGTCAGGCCCTAGGGACATGGCCCTGACCCTTTGGGAAAGAAAGTGGGAAATACAACAGGTGAGGGAGGGAGAGATCCCAGAAAATAAATTCTCAAGCCTCATCTATGATGGCAACATCCCAACAGCCACTGCTGACGTGGAAAAATAAAAGTTCCTGGCTTGTTTTCTTCACCCTCTTTCTGAACGATTTGGCGTTTTATTCCTCCCATCAAACTCTCTATTCTCTGCTAATGGCAGAATAATAAAAAATTATCCCTCATAGCGTGTGAGTGAGAGGCCAAGTCGGGAGCCCAGGAGAGGGAGGAAAGAGAGGAAGAAAAAGGTTATTATAAACGTGTCAGCCTTGTTTATGGCCCTTTATCAGCCAAGGAGAGGAGGGAGGAAGGGGCGTCATTGGCGTGCTTTAAAGCACTGCCAGCTTGGTTGGGGAGTGTAAATAATTTTTATTTTCAGCTGCATTTAGATATTTTAAAATACACACCCGCCAGCAATCATTGGGAGCCAGCTCAGCCTGCCGGGGCACAGCAGCTGGGGATGGCCTGCCTTTTGGACCCTTTGATGAGGCTGGGTGACAATCAGGGCTTTCAAAGGCAGCATTTGCTGATCAAGGTTTCTTTCTGGGGAGCTGGGGAGATAGCAAGCCTGGCCTACTGGCTGCCAGATTCCTTGGCTGCTGGCGAGGGCTAATCTGACAGGGAAGGACAGAATGGGTGAGGTGGGCCAGGTGCCCAGCGTCCTTTCTGATAAGGGCATGGTCAGCCTGAGCCAGCATGCCACTCCCACGCTGCCAGGCACATCTCCATCATGAGCTTGGGATGGCTTCACTTCAGACCCTCACATTCCATGCACATGTTGGTCCCTGGGCAATATTTATGGGGCCCCTATTGTGTGCTGGGATCTAAGAACTGAAGGGCAGGGAAACTTAGAGAGATCATCTGGCCTAACTGGTCTTTGATTTCTGGTCCTTCTTGACCTTTATTGTGTGCCCAGAGCTGAGTCATGCTGTGTGACCTTAGCAAGTAGCTCCCAAGGGCTTAAAGTCCACTGGGGGGATAATAGTAATGCCAACTGCATGGTCATGGGCATAATAACAAGATGAGTACAAAGACTTTGCTACCTGACCCCCAGAGAGCTCCTGCTTTCTGGGTGCATACTGCAGTAGGAATATTAAATTCTATGAGAATTCTCCATATATTGTAGCATGCCCACCACAGAAACTAGGATGGAGGAGAGAGTACAGGAAGCCTAACCCTGTCCTCTGGGGGTGGCTGGGAACTGTGCATGCAGTAGGTGAAGCTTATGGGTACAGGGGTGGGGGCAAGAACAGGTTCCCCTGACAGAATGGGCAGATCAGGAGGGTTGGGAGGAGCCTGGCTTGGATGTTAAGGAGAGGGTGGTCAGAGGCCAGATGGCCTGAGGTTCTCTCCAGCCTGGTTCCCTGGCTTGGATATCAGTGCCGGTGGGAGTTGGTAGTGTGGCCAGCACTCTACCAGCCCCTGAGTCTTGGAGCTCTTATCTCTCATGCCCATCATACCCGTACCTCCCATGCTCACATGTCCTCCAGAGTCTCAAGACTGATACTGGTAGACAGCAAGAATATCCAGGCTCAGAAGGGCCAATAATGGAGCCACATTCCCAGACCTGCCACTCTGATGGTCATGGGAGCGAGCCCTGGAGCCCTTTCCACTGGTTCCTCCTTCTGATTAGAGATGCACATGGCTGGAAGGACAGGAGGTATCAGGCCAAAGGGTAACTGAAAATTTGGGCCAAGGTGCTGAGCTGTGCCAAGCCTTCCTTGGGGACTGTGAACCAAAAGGAAGAGTAGCTTTTTTCTCATCTGGCAGTAGCCATCAGGTAAGCCAAGATGGGTGCGTACAAGTACATCCAGGAGCTGTGGAGGAAGAAGCTGTTCAATGTAATGTGCTTTCTGCTGTGGGTCTGCTGTTGGCAGCACCGCCAGCTCTCAGTGCTCCACAAGACTCCTCGCCCCACCTGGCTGGACAAAACTGGAAGACTGGGATGCAAGACCAAACAAGGATATGTCATATACAAGATTTGCGTGCGCTGTGGTGGCCGCAAACGTCCAATTCCTAAGGGAGCAACTTACGGCAGGCCTGTCCATCATGGCGTTAGCCAGATGAAGTGTGCACGAAGCCTTCAGTCTGTTGCCGAGGAGTGAGCTGGATGCCACTGTGGGGCTCTGAGAGTTCTAAATTCTTACTGGGTTGGCGAAGATTCCACATCCAAATTCTTTGAAGTTATCCTTATTGATCCATTCCACAAAGCCATTAGGAGAAATCCTGACACCCAGTGGATCACCATAACCAGTCCATAAGCACAGCATGGGCTGTCATCTGCAAGTTGCAAGAGTCGTGGCCTTGGAAAGGGCCACAAGTTCCACACTATTGGTGGCTCTTGCCATGCAGCTTGGAGAAGGCACAATTCTCTCCAACTCCACCATTGCCACTAATAATATAAGTGATGTTTGTAAAATTCATAACCCAATAAACAATTTAGGACAGTAAAAAAAAAAAAAAAGGAAGAGTAGTGGGAAATAAGAAGGAGCAAGGGAGAGGAGGGAGTGACAGCGGATGAGGCCTCTGTAACTTCCTCCCTGCCTTGTCATTCCTGTAGTCAATCCTACAGGCCACAGGTGCAATCCTCCCTGCACAGAACTAGGCAAGTGTGACACATGGTGGTGAAGAGTGGCAAAGGAAGGAGGACATCAGGAAAGGGAGCACAGAGCAGCAGGGACAATTCCTAAGCAGATTAGATGGGGAGGAAACACTACACATGGACAAGGCCCGGCAGCCTGTGGCCATACAGTTCCCTGAGGGGAGTGTGAGACAATGCGGTAGGGTTGGCTTCGTACCAACAGTAGGCCAAGGAATAGCTGGACTAAGGGCATTAACAAGACTTGAAGCAAGGATTCCCCTAGTCAGACACTTATGGGAAACACCAGAAGTAGGAGCACAACTTAAAAGATCAACATGTAACAGTCAGCTGTACTTCTACACACTTGCAATGAACAAGAAAATTAAGAGAATACTTTTATTTATAATAGGTTCAAAAAGTATAAAATACTTAGGAACAAATTTATCCAGGTTTCCCCTGGACAATGCAAAATATTCTGTAAGAAATTAAAGAAGATTGAAATCAATGGAAAGACATCCCCTGTTCATGGATTGGAAAACAATAGTCAAGAGTACACTTCACAAATTGATTGATAGAGTCAATGCAATCTCTGCCAAAATCTCAGACAGCTTTTAGAACAAACTGACAAGATCATCTTAGAAATTTTACAAAAATGTAAGGGTCTGCTGGTAGGAATGCAGAATAATATAGACAGATAGTTTGGTGATTTCTTACTAAACTAATCATATATTTCTTTCTGATCCAGCAGCTGGGCTCTTTGGTATTTACCCAAATGAACTGAAAATTTATATCTATGCAAAAACCTGCACATGGCTGTTCACAGAATCTTTGGCCTTGACAGTTTCCAAGTGGAGGTCACCAAGGCACCCTTCACTATCGAATGGATAAACTGTAGGACGACCAGACAATGAAATACTTTCTTATGCTAAAAGGAAGTGAGCTGAGAAGCCATGAAGAAAATGTTGAAAAACATGAACTATGTATTACTAAGTGAAAACCGCTAATCTGAAAAAGCTATACACTGTGTGCTTCCAGCGGCATGGCACTATTCTGGGAAACTACAGAGTCAGTGCCTGCCAGGACTCTGGGAGGGAGAGGGATGAATTAGTAGGGCAAAGAGGACTTTTAGTGCAGTGAAACTATTCTGTATGGCACTATGATTGTAGATACATGTCATTGTCAAAACTCACTCTGGATATCACTGAGAGTGAGCCCTTCACAAAAATTATGCAGGATTTGAGTGATAATGATGTGAAAATATGGGTTCATTGATTGTAACAAATGTGGGGGTGTTAATGATAGGGGAGGCTGCATGTGTGTGACAAGTTATATGGGAACTCTATACTTGGGTTCAATTTCGCTATGAACTTAAAACTGCTCTAAAATATAAAGGCTGTTTAAGAGACTGAGAATAGCCAAAACAATCAAAAGAAATAATAAAGGTGGCAGACTCATATGTCTAAATTTTGAAACTTACCACAAACCTACATTAATCAAGGCAATGTACTGGCATGCAGACAGACATAAATCAATGAGATAGAGATGAGAGCTCAGAAATAAACCCCACAGTTATGGTCATTTGATTTTCAAAGACAGAGCCAAGGTAATTCAATGGGGACAAGGATGGTCTTTTCGACTTGTCAAGCTGGGACAGCAGGATATCCAACATGCAAGAGCATGATGCTAGACCACTCTCCCTATAACATACCCAAAACCTGTTTCATATGGATCAAAAGGGTAGGGAAGGCCATATTGCTCTGGCCTCTCAGGAGAGAGCTGAACTGGCACCAGGCCCATCTCTCTGTGTCTTCTGCCATGTCCACCATCATTCTTCCTTTTCTAGGACTTTTGAGTCTGTGATGAACCCTGGGGTGACTCATAAAGATAAGAAAGTTCCCTAAAGGTTTTCCATCTGTCTTCCAATTTATCTGCTTTGAGAGTTAATAGGAGTAGACCCCGGGTGCAAACTTTTGAGGGACAATTTTTAGCAATCAATAACGCCTTCCCTCAAGAATGCAGAGTAGTACTACCCTGTGATCCTTGTCTTGGCATCAGCAGGTGAAACTGGCAGCCTCTTGGAGTAGACAGCAGGCAGGCATAGATTGTTCATCTTGGAACTGTTGTAGCGGGCTCGTCAGTGAATCAAGGCTCCAGTTCACCAACCTCTCCTTTGCCAACTTCACTTTGCAGATCAGTCCATCTCAAGTGGACTCAATGTCCTCACCTTCAGCTCTGGACTGGCCTCTTGACCAGTGATGGTGTGTGTGGAAACGACTGAGTGCCAACACCAGGTGTGGAGCAAGGGAGTCTTTTAATGCTTCCATTTGACTCTGGGAGCCTGTTCCCAGCATAAGGACAAACCCAGCTTGCTGCTACAGCATAAGTGACCACAAGCAAAGGACTCAGCCTTCCAGGGGAGGCCATCCTAAGCCAGAAGTCCTACTGTCTCTGGCTGCAGACCTGCGAGGACCCTATCTGGGATCAGCCTGGCTTGCCTGGCCTGCTACCACCTACTGACTTGCCGGCTGCAAGCAGAATACAGAAGCACCTCCCTGCAACAGTAAGTCCTAGGGCTGTTGGGAAAACATTATTTATAGTTCCCCAAACTAAGTCCCAAATCAGAGACAGCCCAAATGGGTATTGATGTGGAGCTGGAGGTATAAACAAGGACCAGTGGTGCTGTGAGACACCCTGCGGCCGTTAACAATGAGATCGATGCATAGGTACTGACCCGGACAATGGCCATGATATATTGGTGAGGGAAATCCTAGTAGCTGATCAATATGTACGCCATGACCCCATTTTGCTTTTTTAAAAAGTCTGTGTTGTAAGGTCTACAGAGTAGATGCTCTTGGGGAAAGCTGGCACACAGCACACCATTCATAGGGATTGGCTCTAGGCAAGAGAGAGTTTGATATTTTTTGTATTCTATCTTGTAATTTTTTTTTGAAAAATGAAGATCATTTGAAAGGAAAACACAGTCGGTGGTTGTAGTAACTGTATTTGTGGAAAGCAAGGCTGAACTGCCTTCATGTGGATTCTCCTGCTCTCTCTCCTCTGCTCTCGATGCCTTGAGCAAAGGGTGCCTCCTATTTTAGTCACCTTTGTGTTGCTCAGGGAAAAAATATATGCTGAACACAACATAGAAGAAGAAACATTTGTTTTGACTCATAGTTTCAGAGGGATCAGTCCATGCTCGATGGGCCCCAAGTCAGAAATGTCCTGATGGAAGGGCCTGGGGAGACAAAGCAGCTCACCTCATGGTAGTAGGAAGCAGAGAGGTCAAGAGTCAGAGAGGGCGCAAGGTTGCTGCCCCAGTGACCTCCTTTCTTCAATCAGGTTTCCCTTCCTAACATCCTGTTCAACTACAGACCACCTCATAGATGAGGTTAGTGCCCTATGATCTAATGACCTTCCCAAGCTCCTCCTCTCCATGTATGATATTTTTTTAAAGGACAATGGGGATATTTTGATATTAAACATAATAAACATTCACACACACACACACACACACACACACAACAAAAGCCAGAACTCCCTTTCACCCTCATAGAGCTTGGTATGTTCTGTATCATCACCATCATCATCATCATCATCACTTTACAGTATGGGAACAGAATCCAGGGCCTTTGCACTAAACTACATCCTCAGTATTGATTTACTGATATATATAATTTGTTTTATTTATTTATTTATTTATTGCAAGACTAGGGTTCAAACTCATGATCTTGTACTTGCCAGGCAGGCACTTGTGCCATGGAGCTATCTCCCCAGCCCCTTGATTTACTGATTGATGGCTTAATTGATTCAGATTTCATCTCACTACATCACCATGTTTCTTTCGCAGGTTGTGCCAAAACTTGTGATTTTCTAGCTTCAGCCTCCCAGAGACAATTTGTTACAGTAGGCCCAGCTCACCTTTGGTATTAGAACAGGAAGAACTTTAAGGGTCAAGTTCCACCTTCTCTTGGTACAGATGTAGGGAGCCTGAGGCACAGAGGAGACAGGGACATAGAGGTGTCCTGGTTCCCTCTCCCTGATGGTCAGGAGGCCAGGGAACCCTGGGTTGTTGGATCTCCACTGGGCTCCATTTTCTTTGTTAGGCGTGCAGCACTGGGGACAAGATTAATCTTTCTTGAGGGGCTGGAAGGGAGAGTGACAGGGCCAGAGCCAAAGAGAAGGAGGGCTGGGAACCAGTGGGCACCAGTGCCAGCCTCGGCCCAGCGCCCCTGGCAGCAGCAGATAATAAGCAAGAATAATAGTGGAAAGAGAGCAAAATGTCACACGCGCTTGGTGCCATTAGCCACCAGAGAAGGGAAATATCACATAATTAGGCTGAGCCTTTGTTTGCCTTTGTGGAGGGAGTGTGAGGGCCTGGCTGTGGGTGGGGCTGCACCTCTGTGGGTGTTGCTTACTGCGGACAGGGGTGGGAAAGGAGAGGAGGATCTCTGAGCTGAGGCTGAGCACCCTGGGGCAGCCCACTTCCCCACCTTGCCCTGCTGGGCTTTGAGGGGTGGAGGGAGCAGAAACAGGGAAAGGAATGGTACTTGTTCCATTTGGAAACCAAGCCATGGAGCTTCAGGCTCCCCAGCTTCTTTGCTAAACCGCTTTGCTGTTGTTTGTTTATATTTCCCTCGTTATTACCCAAGTCACAGAAACACCCCGGTAATAGCTGTAAAATTACACACTCGCAGCTAATTCGGGGACGACTCTTGGCATAGCAGCCGAGTTTTAAGGAGAAATAAACAAGGCCTGAAATAAAAGTCGGCAGGAATACAAATCTGCAGCAACGAGGGGCCTCCCCACTCCCCGCAGGCACCCAGTGCGCATCGCTGTTGTGCACAACAGAGGCGTGCCAGGCCAGGCTGGGAGCCCGCAGCCCAGCCTGCCCATCCCTCCAACCCATGGCCATGTGGAGGGGCCCTCCCTACTCAACCTCCTATCCTCTGCAGAGAGCCCACGTGCCTCCTCCTTTAGAAGATGCTGAATGCCAGCTCATACTCGTCCCCATCCATCCACCCATCTGCCCATTTACTCAATCATTCATTTATTCATTCATTTGTTCAATCAACTACTTCGTGCCAGGCACCATACACTAGCAGTCAGTAAAATACGGACACTGGTTCTTTCTTGGGGTGACTGTCTGGTGCAGGAGAGACCAGAAAAATGCATAGGAGAAAAAATATGCAAGCCATCAGGATAAGTGCTCTATAGGAAAAGCACAGCATAGAAGGAAAACAGGGGACCTTTTGGACAGGCCAGAGGTCAGTATAGAAGTGTTTATGGGAAAAGAGAGGCCTGACCTGAAGCCTGAAGCCTGAAGCCTAAAGCCTGAAGTAGGCATTTTCTGGGTGAAGAGGTGGGGTGTGTGTGTGTGTGTGTGTGTGTGTGTGTGTGTGTTCCAGTTGGAGCAATACCCAGTTGTGTCAGCCCCCATGGGGGCTGCAGACACCAAGATCCAAAAGAAAAGGTGAGGCAGGGAAGACCTGACTTTCCCTGAGTGGCTGGAAGGAAGGCGAGAACCAAGGAGGCTGATACAGTCATCCTGGAGTGAGGACAGTGGCAGGGCAACAGGAGGAACTGAAGGGCTGAGGAACACCCCCAAACAGGCAGGATTTGGGCTTGGAGTGAGAGAGAAAGACCAGGCCCAGGCCCAAGCCCAGGCACTGATGAATAGGGATGCATTTGGGGGTCAGGGGCTGTGAAGGGGCAGGTTGGGGCACAGGAAAACCCTCTAAAAACAGCCATTAGCCAAAAAGCTGCAGGATCCCTACCCCTATGTAGTCTTCCCAGCCAGGGCCCACATTTACATATTCCTCATTGCCTGACTGGATCTAAATAGGGCTGAGAGATGGTGTTAAAATTTTATTTCCTATTTTGAAAAGGGAATACACTCGCATGTTTCAAAACAAAGATAATGCAGTAGGGAGGGAGCCTTCTTGTCTTCCCGCTCCTTCCTTCTCTAGCCCTGTTTTATTATTCCGTGGGTCCTGCCAGGAGCAAATCCAACCCAAAAAGGCTCTTAGCTGGTGACCAGATGACTTGGGGCTCTCACAGTGGGGCCTGGGCCTGGCCTCTGTCCCGCCGACCCTCAAGCCCAGGGCTGTGCCATCGCTTGGTGAGAATCAATTGGATACTCTCAAATATTTATGAAACACTGATGGATTTTTTCAGTCTGGAGCTGTAGCTTTCATGGAGTTTGGCTTTTTAGCCAGAAGGTCAATATTTTCCCTGGGCCACTGTGGAGACACACGTCCTCCTGTCTCACGCCTGGCCCTGAGGCCTGGCAACTCCTGCCATGTCAGCTTCTTGATGGTGGCTGGTGACCAAGTGGGGGAGAACACAGAGAGGATAGGTCTGGCTGGGCAGAAGATTTGCACAGCATGCCATTCAGGGAGGTGGCAGTGGCAGTACCTAGTGGGGATGGGGGCTCCTGTGTGACTCTGTGCTGTGCTGTAGAGTTGGGTGGTGGAAATGTATTCAGGGGTTACTTACATCAGGTATTTGTACGATCAGATGATCCTAAAATTAAGTATACACACACACACACACATACACACATTTCCAAAGGTTAGGCAGGATAAGGAGGGCCCCTCAGCTTCCCTGGTACCTGCTGGCCCCCTTTCTCCTGCTATCCCCTCTCTGTCCCTGCATAGATAAACTTGTTTCCCCACTACCCTGGCTTTGACCTCAGGCTATACATGGTCAGTTTGGTTTTCACAATCTCCCATGGGCCACACTCACCCCATTAGTCTTGGATCCTATCAGCTTCAAAACAGCTGCTCCCTCAGGACCAGCAAAAGGCCATCAGATGGGGACAGCTGGGCAGTGGCCCAGGCATGCAGCTCTCAGACTACGTTCTTCTTAGGCACCCTATAAATGGTTTTCTGCCAGAACAGAGCCAGGAATCTGAGCCTGAACCCAGGCTCTGCCCCAATCTGGATAGGTGGAGAGATAAAGGAAGGGGAGGACCTAGCTGTGAACTAAGGAACTGTGTCAGCTTTGAGCAAGACGTGGATATGGGGCTCAGTGAATGGCAGGACTTTGTATGTCCCAGATTGGAACACTGAGGCCCAGAGAGAGGGAACCCACAAGAGCCCCACAAGTGGTGAGATTCCAGGTGCACCCATGGGACTAGGAAAAACTATGCAGGGCCTGGGTGTGGTGAGAAGTAGAACAGGGTGGCCAATGTCACCAGGAGGCAATGGTAGGGACATAGAACCAATGGATTCCCAAGGGACAGGTTAGGTGTCTAGATCTGGGCCTCTAATGCCTCATCTGTACAATGGGAAGGGGAAGCGGGGACTGGGGGGACTGAACAGGGCCAGGTGTTGGTGATTCTGAGTTGGCAGCCCAAGGCAGAGCACAGATATAGAGGGGGAGGAACCCCTGAAAGGTGGCTTGGGCAGGAGCAGGAGTGGGGCAAACCCTGTCCCCACTGTAGTTGTAGGGTGGCAGCTCTTCCCCTCCCCAGATGAGCCTGAGACTGACTAAGGAGAAGGCTAGAGCCTGGCTGTCAGCATGTGCCCCCTGCCACCTTCTTGTGGCTGATTTGCATAATATTTGCATAAATATGCATAATTTAGGATGCAGCCAGAGCTCCTCCTGGGCAGTCCAATTCACTGTGATTTTATGAGCTTTGAAGTGTCCCTTTCTTCTCCTGCCTGCTCCCTCCTGCTCTCCTTGTCTCCATGCCTGACTTGTCAGATCCTGTTGCCTCTGCCTGCCCTGGACTCAGGATGAACTTGCAAGGCTTTCTCAGTCCCTTGGCAGCCTCTACAGCTGCAGAGTGGGGGGCTGTGAGACTGATGTTGGTCCCCAAAATTCCAGTTGCAAGAGCTCTGCACAGAGGGAGTACAGGGACCTCCGAAGAAATCTCCACATAGGTTCAAGAGCAAGCTGGATGACCAAACCTTTTTTCCAACAGTACATTAGTGGGCTGGGGACATCGCAGTGGCTCTAGGTTTCTCCCCAGGAGCTGAAGGCTGAGGGCACAGGGAAGGACTGTGACTGACTGGCCTGGCAGCCATTCCAAGGAAGGTGGCTCATGGATTACCACAGTCTCTAGAGTACAAGTAACGCTGGCTCAACTCCTATTGGCTTAAGTAAAAGAACAGAAGGCTGGCAATGTAGCTCTGTGGTAGAGGGTGCTTAGCATATACAGGGCCCTGGGCTTGGTCCCCAGCTCTGGGAAAGAAGGAAGGAAGCAAGGAAGGAAGGAAGGAAGGAAGGAAGGAAGGAAGGAAGGAAGGAAGGAAAGGGAAGGAGAGGGAAGGAAAAAGGAAAAATGGGAAAGAAAAAGGAAAAAGAAATAGGATCTTTTTGCCTAAAGGAACGTAAATTTAAGGTACACAGACTTTAGGCACAGGTAGACCCAGAAACCCAAAGGTCATCTGGAGGATGCTGGCTCATCCTCTCCCTGCTGGTGGCTTACCCTACCTCACTCCCTGTGGCTCCAGGGGCTCCAGTGTGAGAACCTCTGGCTCCAGATCTGGTGAACTAGAGCTCCTTTGTTCAGCACTGTGTCCTCTTGCTCTCACATGAATTGTGTACCCAGATGCAGGTGACTCTCTCATTGCCCAAGTCTAGGTCCCAAGTCCACCTCTGGGGGACAGAACAGAGTTGGGCCCCTTGTGAAAATTGAGAGTGGGGGAGGGGAGGTTGGATCAGGAGAATCGGAGCCCCCAGAAGCAAGGACAGGGAGGCCACCCTTAAAGTCAGGTGGTAGGTGCTATAGATAGAGATGTGTGTTAGATGGGGGAGCTGGCGATGGGAGGGAGGCGGGTGTGGGGTGGACACAGTGGAAGCTGTAAAAGGGCATTTCTTCCCTTCATGGCAATACTTGAACCAAGTCATGTGGGCACAAGGCCCTAGGCAGGCTATGATGCATGATCCCCAGGAGCTATTGGGCCCAAACAGCGGGAGGTGGGCGAGGATCAGACAGGGTCTTAGAAGATGAAGCTTGGATAATTATCCTTGAAGGCCTTGTCCTTGTAAGGAAGAGCAGGGGATTCCAGAGACTGCAGCCCCTCAAGACCCTGGAAGGAGGAACAGGGGAAGGAAGAGGAGGAGAAAGAGGAGGATGGGAAGAGAAGAAGGAAGAAGAGGAAGACTAAGCGGAGGAGGAGGAAGAGGACAGAGTTGTCTGCTTTTTCTATAACATGACATGATATTTGCATGTAGGGAGAGGAAGAAGAGCAGGAGAGGATCTGAGGAGGGGCTTCCGATACTAGATGACAAACTACTGCTATTTATTTATATATTTATTTATTTATTTAGACAGTCTTGCTATGTAAGTCAGACTGGCCTTAAACTCAGAGTGTAGGCTGTGCTGGCCTCAAACTTGAGGTAAACTCTCTGCCTCAGCCTCCTGAGGACTGGGATTGCAGGTGCACACCACTGGGCCTGGTTTGACACACTGCTTAGATGGGGGGATTTCTGGCAGGCCAGGGACAGGAGTAAGTATGTTTGTTTGTGTACACGGTTGGTGTTCACCCCAGTGTCACTATGCAGTTATGTCCCTCCTCTCTCTGTCTGTCACCTGTCCCTGTCCTGGGTTCCCTGAGGCATTGTTTGGAGCAGAGATAGAGTGAGTGAGGGGAGAGGCAGGGCCCTAACCTGAACACAGCTGCCACCCCCACAGCTGGCAGCTCCCTTATGAGCTGTGGGCAGCTACTGAGTCCCCCAGGAAGCTGCTAATCCCATGTCCGCCTCCTGTCTCCTGGGGGGCGGTGTCCAGAGGATCTGAATGCCCTTCTCAGGGACAGTTGAGGAACTCAGCTTGATGGGTAGATTCTGATTCCAGCCCTAGGTGGTCATGTTTCCTCCTGGTTCCACAGACACCAGCTTTCAGGGCTGGCATCATCGTTACCTGGCAACATGGCTAATATTTGGGCTTTCCAGGCCAGCTGTTTCCCCATCCTCAATTTATGGAAACGCTGAGAGACAGGCAGCCCATGCTCTGTGCTGGCCTCAGACTCTTTGTATACCTAGGTGGGCCTCGAACTTGTGATCCTCCTGCCTCAGCTATTGAGTGCTGGGCTAACAAGTGTGTGCACAGTCGCCAGCTTGTTCCAGACCCTTTGAAGAGCTGTTTTATGTCCTAGAATCTTCCCGCTGTTCTGTGTCTCCTACAGTGAGATAGCTGAAGTGGGTAGGTTAGATGATTTCCTTTCCCAATGTCTCTTAGCCTGTAGGCGAGTGGGCCTGGTGAGTGGTCCTGTGAGTCCCTGAATGCCCACAGTGTGGTCAGTGCAGCAGGAGGGGCTGTCTCCAGGTCTTTGCCATCTGGAGGCTTAGTTGGCTTTGGCCCTGGGGCTCAAGCTCCTGCAGAACCCAGCATTCCAAACTCACAGGTGGGGCTAGTGAGATGGTTCAGCAGTCTAAAGTGCCTGCTTAGGAAAACTTAGGCTTAGACAACCTCAGGGATGACTCTTCTATCCGTGGCACCACATGCTGCGCCAGCCCCATCCCCAGGGCAGGCTGAGCGGGTCATAATAAAAAAATAAACAAATAAATAAAATTTTTTAAAAAATATTGAGTCCAAACTCACAGGTGACTAGCACCCCAGGCAAGGAGGGTGTGGAGGAGTGAGCAAATGTCCATCCACTGTGGTCACTGTTATGTTTGGGCTCTCTGTCCTCTGCAAGGCCCATTGGAGGGCTAGGGCCCCCTGATTTTACCTCGCAGCTTCCCACACCAATGTCCCCATGTCAGCACTCAGCTTCAGTGATGCAGCGTTCACCCTCTGCCCCCCAGGTCCCTGTGATGCATGAATTATGTTCTGACTGCTCCTTTCTAAGCTACTTGTCACTCTCTCTTCCCATTTTAGCCCCCAGCCCCTCATTTCCTGCTGTCCTCTGCCAACCCTCCTCTAGCAGGTCCCCCGAGACCGTTGTATATGAAATTATTTTGTGAAATCTAATAAAATTTTTAATCAGGTCAACATCATTACAAGTAAAGAATCTTCCCCAATGCAGGAAAAATACAGAAGAAAATCCCCACCACCATGTGCACATATGAACAGGTACAGCCGTATGCCCACAATGTGTGGACTCCAGGCATGAGTCCCTGCCCCCTCCAGACTTGTTTTGCCCTCTGTACAACGGGCCTCACTCCCATAGTCAGCTCACTGTAGAAGGGCTACTCTGTCCTCCCACGACAGGAAATCAGGTGAGGTCCAGGCCCCTCCTGGGGTGACAATGCAAGCAGAGGCTCCTATGACATGGGCAGGGATTTAAGATCATAAATCAGGCCAACAAACTGTTTAGTAAAACATGATAGGATCCCCATCTTTTTTTTTTTTTTTTTTTTTTTTTTTTTTTTTTTTTTAATTTTTTTTTTAATTTTATTTATTTATTTATTTGTTTGCTTGTTGTGTTTGTTTGTTGTGTTTGTTTGTTTCTTTATTTATTCATTTTGTGGCTGGCTCAGCCTGCCCTGGTGGTGGCGCTGGCGCAGCATGTGGTGCCGGGGATCGAACTGCAGTCCCCACAGTTGCCTGAGCCCTCCTAAGCAGGCGCTTTAG
>PVKN010000439.1:36687-78107 GCA_004027915.1 Capromys pilorides | reverse complement strand
GCCCACAGGAAGAGACTGCTTGGGGATCGAGCAGTCACCCACTCTGGCCCTTTCTCTCTTGCTCTGCTGCTCTTTCTCTCCCTTTCCTACTCCCTTCCACACCTACTCCAGCTTTCCTCTATGCTCACTGTGACTCGTGAAATCCAGCTGTTCTAGATTCACAGGAGTCCGGTTCAGTGACAGAAATGCAATGTTCTCACTTCAAGTCCTGGGAAGACAGTGCATGGCCGTTTCACTCAGCCTGCGTGTGTGTTCTTTCCCAGGCGGACTGAGGAAGTGAGTAAGGGCATGTGAGACAAACATGGCCGATCAGGCACCCTCACTGAGGGCCGCAGCCCAGCATCAAAGAATATGAAACTCCCAGAGGGGCTGAAGTTGCCAGGGTGCAGGTCTCTGGGCTGTCCTCAGCTTCCACTCCCTCCTCTACACTCCATTCTGCAAAACTGGAGGCCAAGACTTATAAACTGCACAGCTCTCAAGTAGCTAGACATGAAAAGAGGTCAAACCAGAATCCTAGCTGGCACGGGCCTGGCTGGGCATGGCTGTGAGAAGGAAATTGGCCTGCCACGTGCTTGTCACCAAGCATGCTGCCTGGCGCTCTGCGTGAAGCACAGCACAGCGCCTGGAGGACAGCTCCAAGGATTGTCTACTGGCTACTAAGGATCAACAGAATATGAGTGGGACATCTTTTCAAGCTCCTTTGCATAAAGCTATAAATAGAAGCTTTTAAAATCATCTGAAACTTTCCCCAGTGTACTCATATTGGAAAATTTTATTTCCGGAAACTCACTTTTGCTAAGTTCATCTTGGTGACTTAAGGCCCTGGAGGAAGCAGAGGGACGACCATGCTCATAACGGAGTTTATAGCCGAGATCCAGGAGAAGATGGCTTGCGTTCAGACCCTGCCAGTGCCACCCCATGGCCTCGAGCAGGCATAACCTTGAGGTGTCTGGATTCTCATCAGCTGAGTTTAGTTCATGAGGGTGCCTTCCACATGAGCTGTGAAGGTGGGATGAAATGGTGAATTCAAGGTGCCTCGCTATGTTGGCCTGGCCAAATCTTTAGATTGAACCTAAGATAATTACTCAGCAAATTAATCCGTTTAAATTCTCACTAAGGGTCTCTGGAATTTCATCCCAGGAGCTGTAGGGAGACATTATGAAGAATTAAGACATCTATGCTAAATTGCATCTGTGCAGTGAATGGATACGACCCAGAGAAAAAAAGGGAGAATGATGTGGCCCCCCCAAGCACAGAGCTCAGCAAACTATGATGGCGTTAGCCGTAAGTCCTGCTTTATGGCCGTCTATAAAGCTGCCCATCAGAGAGCTCCCGACAGATGACCTGCAGTAATGGGAGTGGGAAGGAAGCGACACTGCAGAACAGTCCACCTGGCGGGGACACAGATCAGGGGAAGGGCATTGCCATAAAGCGCAGAACACCTTCCAGTGTCCGCCTACTGCTGCTCAGCCCCCAGCCCCATCCCTCCATCTGAAGTCTCGTCTCGGCACTTCCAGCTTCCACTTTTTCAATGAATCATATTTTAATTGACTCATATCCATGCAATCATCAATTCATCAATTTCTAAATTATTCATATAGCAAATACTTATTGAGTGAATAATTGCAGCTTAGATTTATTGGGATTTTCTACCAAGTGGGTTTATTGATGGTTTGGTAACAGGAAGAACAGTATCAACATTTATTCAGCATGTTCTGCATCAGATACCATGATAAGAGCTGAATAGGCATTATCTCATTTATCTTCCCACACATTATCTGAAATATGGTGCTATTATTTATTAACAGTATTTTTATATAATGTTAGCAATAGCTTATGAGAGTTTTTGTAAACTGTCCAAAGTCACACAGCTAGTAAATTATAGAACCAGGGTTCAAGACCAGGCCTCGCTCATCTAATGCACAACCTCTTAACACTGCATGGAGTAGCTTCAGTGGACCTGAAGTGCCAGTCTGTAATTATCTTCCAGTAATGAATTAATAAGAAAGGTAGTACTTGAATGATGTCATAAAATGTGAACAAGGAGACTAGCAACAATATGACCAGTGGTGCCTACTGAAAACAATGTAGTAAGCCAATCAAATGAAGTGGAAACCCATGGTATGGCCCCATTTTCCTAGCATAACTCATAGAAAGAACATTAATATAACTAACATGTAATTCTCAGCTGACAAAACTATGTAATGACTTATAAATTTTGCCATTGAAAATGACAGAACCCCAACTCAAATTGCTTGAGAAGTAATGGAAGGTATAGTCTCGTGTCCCTGGAAAGATAAAGGACAGAAGGGTCTGCGGGTTCCGCTGGGACTCTTGTCACCAAGGGTTGGGCTTTTGTTGCACTTTTTGTTTTTTATTTTTCATGGTATTGATGCTTGTTGTGCTCTCAGTGGATGCCAATTCTGGGCTCTCTCGTTGTCGGAACAAGGATGCGGCTCGGGTATGGTATCTTCACCTGACAGACTCCAGATGAAGTGCCCCTCCACCACGTCTGTGGTGCTCAAGAGGAAAGTAAACCTTTCCTGCTCTCCAGAACTCAGAAAACTTCCCTGCAGATCTTGGTTCTGGCTAAGGTTTGCCTATCTTGAGTTGAACCCTGGCTACCAGTAGTGGGGTGCAGGAGACTATCGGCCTGAGCAAACCTCTGAGAAATTGGGGGGCCATAGTGCAAATAGGGTCTTATTGAGCAGGACAGAGAACAAACTTCCCCAAAACAAACTCTAAGTGGCAGTATTCAAAGGAGCAAGCAACATGAATAGACGTTAGCCAGCAAAACAACTGGGCCAATCATACTCGATAACCCAATAATTCCTTTTTTTGGTTTAATTATCAAGCGCCGAGACATATCTTCCCGAAAGCACACAGTATGTCAGTTCAGCCCTGCACTAAAATGGAAATTGTACCTTACTCATTACCATATTGGAAGCTCTGCCCGCACCAAATGTGGCATCTCGCTCGCACGAGTACATGTGGTATTTCTCCTCTTCCCAAAGTGCTTCACAAACCCCCACCTTCGAAATGTCTCGAATACGATTATCCTCAATGCTCTCCTTCGCATCAGCTTTGTCTCATGCATACACAAAAGGTAGCAACACGCAACATTTCAATTAAAGTCAGATTAAGTACCATGCTTCTTTACAGGGTGGTATTTCAATTGCAGTTTGTTCTGCGTTGTTTACCTGACAAATGTGTTTGACATGTGTAAACTGCTGTGATTCACTTTTCTTTTTGTGACATTTTGGGCAGGGGAAAAACTGCACAGCTCTGTAAATGACACAGTTCACTTCAAGTGGCAATGCAGGAATTTGAAAGTCTTGAACAATTTAGTATTTCCGCTTCTAGCCAGATTACAGATCACAGAAGAGCGATATTCTGAGGGATTTAAACCAATCAGAGGAGAGGAGTGGGATTTTTACAAAACAAATGAATGTATAAATTAGCACTCTTCCCTGCTTTTCACACAAATACCAATGCTAATAGATCCATGGTGTGAGATACAAAAGGTGCTGTGCTCTATAGTGAGTCAGCTTGTCACAGAAAGGCAGGATTAAGCCACCTGACCAGTTGAGGTTCAGTGCTGTGCTGAAGCTCTGGCTGTATCAGCTGAATGAGTCTTTCTTTCTTTCTTTCTTTCTTTCTTTCTTTCTTTCTTTCTTTCTTTCTTTCTTCTTTCTTTCTTTCTTTCTTCTTTTTTTTTTCTTGTATTTTGTTTAGGGTCTCTCTATGCAGCTTGGACTCATAGCGATCCTCCTGCTTTAAACCACCCCAGTGCTGGGATCATAAGAGTATGCCACCATGCCCAGACTCAGTCACCAGCTCCGTGTGCCTGGGGACAGGGCCAGTGCGGCACATGTTGCCACATATCGAACCATGATCCCTGCATTTGCTTAAGCAGGCTCTTAATCCTGAGATATCTCACTGGCCCTGAGTGTGTTTTTTTGTCCAGAAAATGGAGCTGGAATTTGCAGCCTGCAGAGAGAGAGACAGACAGACAGACAGATAGACAGACAGACAGAAATAGACAGAGACAGACAGAAAGACAAGAAGAAACAACAGACTGCCCTTCACAGTTTGCCTCGGTCTTCACCATTCCCTGTATCCAATGCATTCCAATTGTGGTATCTTCCTGGACCCAACAGAAGCTGAGCTGTGGGATTTTATATGAAGAAAGCCTCCAAGGAAAAATGATTTAGTGACTCGTTAGCCTGGTACCCGTCAAATATTTTTCCAACATATTATTAGTAAAGGTAGTGAGAATCTGACTTTCGAAGGTCTTTGTTTTTTCAGAATCAAAGCTAATTACAACCCAAACTAAGGTGGCAGAACATACCTTCTCTTCTGTTCCGGTTTCTCCTTGCAAGTCTCTTGTGATGTTTTCCTAAACCACCAACTTCTTGTGAGGTAATGTTAAAAGGCTTAATATTCACAATATTAATCACACTCCTTATAGTCACAACACAGCACACAGGATGTGGTTTGAGAATTTCTTCTAACCATAATTGCCACAACAAATGCAATGTATGTCAGTCACAAAAATTCAGCAAAAAATCACCCCATGTTGTGCTTTTGAGTCTTTGTTTCGTGCTGCCATGGTCATGTGCTCTCATCAGAGAGGGCCCTGCATTTTCACAAACTCACCCAACCCTACCCTTTTCCAACTTCTCCTATGAGTATTTCTATATTCATTTTGGATTGATGTCCACCTGACCCGCTCCACTACCCATAGCTATGGTAAAACAGGGAGATAAGATACCTATGTATCAAGGAATCCCAGAATGTGTGCACGTAAGAAGCTGGCAGTGGGGGGCCAGTGGGAAAGTTCAAGGTTAGGCAGGTGCAGGAACTGTGGTTCAAGCCCCCAGCACCACATGCTGCACCAACCCCACCCCCAGGGTGGGCTGAGCTGGCCAGAGTCTAGGCATAGCGGCACACACCTGCAATCCCAGCGCTGGGGAGGCTGAAAGCAGGAGGATCACTGTGAGTCCAAGTTGCACAGTGAGATCCCTTAACCACCAAGGAGCCTGGCACTCGGCACTGAAAAATAAGCAATGCAGAATTACGACTATTTTCCCATATTTTAATCAGTGGTACACAGTCAAGGATGACGGCACTCAGCTGTGATTGTCTAACTTGGGAGTCAGCAAATGACTGGCCAATCCAGCCAGCTGCTTGTCTTTGTAAGTAAAGTTTTATTGGAACTTGACCACATCCATCACTTCTATATGGCCTGTGGCTTCTTATGCACTGTGCTAGCAGGGCTGGGTTGCAGTGGGAAAATATTTACTACATGGACCTTTCATTTAATTCCCTAAAACAATGGAAAAATGCTGTTGCTTGTCACATGCACGCAGTTTCTTCAAATGATTACATCCCCTGATATAAGCTCCAGTGCTGCTTCTTCATGAAGGACCCCAGCGACATTTGTAACCACCAATTCACTGCACATCTTCAGACTGCAAGCTGCTTGGGGACCTCTCTGGGGTCTGACTGCAGCAAGCAGGGATGCTTCAGAGTCTAGGTCACGGAATTGTGAGTCTGTGCCTTGAGCAATGGAGCTCTGGGTTCTCTCGTCTCTCAGAGAACCTGGGTGAGTATGAGTCTAGGTGCGCCCAAGGCCCAGAGCTCCTGCCTGCGTCCCGTGATGGTGACCCCAGACTTTGTTCTTGTCCCTCCATGCCTTGAGAACTTGTGCTTCAGCTCCAGACAGCCCCTGCTCACGTCTACTTTCCAAGTAGAAGATAAATTATGAGCATGCAGGCTCCTCTAAGGCAGTCATGGCTTTTCATCCCCAAAGGGAGACTTCCAGCACACCCTTGCATTCTGTGCCGCTGAACAGAGTGGTCACATTTCTTCCGACGTTTGTCGCCACTGTGCTCTTCTGGAAAGCTGTGCTCTCCCAGAAGCTGAAGGGCACCCCACAGCACTGCACGGGATGGTAGGCAAGTGCCACAAAGGGTGGCTGGGTGGATTACAGACAAAATCTTTCTAATTTAGTTTAATTTCATGCCAAGAGTGGACAACGGAGAATGGCCAGAGAAGGCAATCCTTGGCAATAAAACTGCTGGAGGCAGTCACTTGGTCTTAACTTTTCATTTTGCAGCGAGAAATGTGAGATGTCCAGATAGAAAATAAGCCACTGGACCATAGCTTTGTGCTTTCTATCGTCCAACAGGCACTGCCCAGTTTTCTAGGAACAACTCCCTAATTTGAAGAACCCACCTTCCCAGGCAATGTGATTTCAACAAATCAGGCTTCAGCTCTGGCCCCAGGAGAGGCCGTCGGTCCCAGGTCAGTGGTCTTGCATTCCCTGATCCCGGTGCTTGGTTCACAGGCTGACACACAGTGGACACTGTGGGGAGGCCAGGCTGAGGGAAGCCCACACAGAGACAAGCGGGGCTCCATGAGGAGCACGTGTCCGGTCATAACTGCGCCTGATGTAGGTATTTTATCTTTCTACTTAAAACTAACAGAAAGCCCAATGCAATGGCACTAAGCCATAAAGAAAGTTGTTTTTGACTCATTTAACTGTACGTCTAGACACTGGCAGATTTACTCCAGAGCGTTTATCCATTGAATCAATGGTGTCATCTAGATCTTGGGTTTTTATTTTTGTTTTATTTCTTCTCTTCGTCTCTCTTCTTGACTTTATTCAAAGGCAGCTTCCTCCTCCCCTTGGTTATAAAGTAACTGCTGGCAGTGATTTCTCTCGTCCAGGTTCAGCAAAAGAACTCGGGTGGAATTTCTGACATCCACCTCCTTGGACCCTGTCCTCATGAAAAAACAATCACTGTCATCAGCAGGCAATGAGGGGTGCTGATTGGCTTAGGCCCTGCGGTAAGGCAAAGTCCTACCTTTCCAGAGGTGCAGAAGTCAAGTTAGAGAGAGTCAGACACCCAGGAAAGCTGAGCTGTGTCAGAAAGCATCAGTGGAGTGAGCGGCAGAAGAAAGGGTGACAATGCCCAATAAAATGATCAGTTTCAGGATTTCTGGGTTATGTTTGGTAAAGATCTTTCATTTTTTCCCTTAGACCAGTGTGATCTAATTTTTTTTTTCTATGTAACCAAAGAGTATGTCTTGGTGGTTATATCAGCTTTCTGTTGCTGTGATAAAATGTCTGAAAAGATCAACTTATAAGAACAAAGGCTTATTTTGACTCATGGTCTCAGAAGTTTTAATTCTCAGTTGTGCCACTGCTCTTAGGCCTGTGGTAAGGCAGAAACACCACAATAGAAAGCTGCCATGGAGCCCTGATTCACGGAGTCCAGGAAGTGGAGGGAAAAATTTAAAGGGCCGGAGACAAAGCAGCTGGCAGCAAGATGTAATTCCCAACACAATATTTTCATCATGCACTGTCTTCAAGTCATCCCCACCCCCTATTTTTGTCGCTTGGTGCTAATCCCACCAAATGATAAAGCTGTCAATGGACTAATCCACTGATGACGTCAGAACGCTCGCGATCAAATCATTCTCCAAAAGCTTGATCCAAACCATAACAACCCTGGTCAATGTACTTGGGAATACACAAGCCATCTTTCAACCACACCACCTGCTAATCCATCCTTCGCTTTCACTTCTCTCACTGGAACTTTTCATGTCTTCATAGGCCACACAATTGATTCTGTATATTATCTCAACCACTAATGATTAACCTCTAGCGGACACTGGAGTCTGAATTTTTACTGCCAATGCCTATCAGAGCAGTTGGTCTATAACATGTGCTCTGTAAAAGACTATTGAATGGATGAGTAAATGAGTGAGCAAATGTCCAGATAAACACAGCCGTGTGTGTAGAAGAAGAAGGGCCTTCGAGATCAACCAGCTTAATCCATAGCATCTGCGCTGAGATCTCAGGCTCTGGAGAGATGACCCATTCCTCCATCCTGCACCATGGCCGTCACCCATCCGCCAGCTTCTGTCATTGTCCATGGCACCAACTGTTTGTCACAATGTGTCGCTGTTCTTCAAGCTCCTGAATATTTATATTTCTTCATGTGTACTTTGCCTACACATTTAAATTCTTATTCTTTGCATTTACAACTAAATCAAGGAACCAATGACCTGTTGTAGGATTGCCATATGCACAGAGAGACTTTCAGCCTTTATCCTAGCTCTGTCCTTACATCCTTGATCTCCTTTCCTCGCTTCCTCCACATGGTTCTGGGCAGTTTCTTTCCTACAGTCCCAAAGCATCCAGTAGGAACCAAAACATAGCCCAGTTTTTAGACCAAGGGCAGCTTGCTGCGATGGTCCCTGGGGCTGACTCACTAAAATGCCTCCCTTGAGCCACACTGAACGGATCCAGAACTTTCTGATGCCCAAGTGGGCTAAGCATTGAGAGCTCTCCGTGATCAGGAACCAAGGAAAGAGCGCGTCTCTCAGGCACAGATGGTAGCCAGGTGCGGCCTGCCCAGCTGGGCTTCAGCTTGGAACTTTTAACGCATCTTGCAGCTGGACCTGGGTCATGGCTCTTGCAGACCCTTTACTCCTGCAGGCCTGCTGAGCTCATGCACGGCGGGGTAGAGGTGATTTAAGGACTCAGTGGTCCTTCTGCGAATGTCCCTGAAAACCTCCCCTAGTAAGGTATCACCAACTGTTTTGTACCTTAGAAATCCTCATGGAGCAGGGCATTTCACAAAAACATGCAGCTGTCTAAGTTACTACTGTGCTTTGTGAAGGCAACCACCACCTCTTCATTCAAAGGCTTGATTTTAGAAAATTTGAAGAAATACAGATATTTGAAAAGTACATTTCTAAGTCAAACTTTTCATTTTGAAAACTCATCCTCTCGCTTACTCGATGTGTAAGCTTACACAAATGATTAGCATCATTGGTCCTGCATGGCTCTTATACCAGGAAATCTTGGGGCCCCAGCCCAGACCTACTGAGTCAAAAATTCTGGGAAGGAGCCCAGCCCCCTAGGCACTCAGTTTGGAGGCCCCTAACGAGCTCTCCCATCTGAGTTCTCTGTCTAGCACCCACAGTAATAGCTTGCTTCATAAGGTTGTTGTAGGGATTAGACTCAGTAGATCTGGTACATCAGGCATTTAGCGTAGCGTCGGGCACTTCGTCTGTGTTCAGTATGTGACCGCCACAATTAATGTTGTTATTATTATGGATTTTTTTTCTAGGCGACCCACGAATCAGCTCAGGGGTTGGCATGTCTACCTGGGAAACAATAAAGAGGGGAGATATTTTAACATTAATCATTATAACAATAGCTAATTTATGGAGCTCCGCCCCTGTGCCAAGCGGCTAATCACTTCACAAACATTGCCTTCGATGCTCGTTAGACAAAAGCCCTCAGAGTATCCTCGTCACCCCCTTTCACAGTTGAGAAAATGCATTTGAAGAACTTAAGTAAGTGGTGGCCCATGACAGTGCAGTGGGGGGGAAAGCCTGCAGCCTGGGGAGCAGTGAGTCACCCCTGACACCCCGGCATGGTCTGCAGAAAGGGCTGTGGAGGTAACCCTCTTCGCCCTCACAGAATGAGTTTGAAGATCTCAGCGAGAGGCTGGAGATGCGGCTCAGGGGTAAAGCATTTGCCTGGTATGCACAAAGCCCTGTGTTTAATTCTTGGCCCTGCAAAAACAACAACAGCAATGTAGAACACAATAAAAATTCATTGATATCACACATTCACTGTGCTACAAATACCAGCATGACACCTGTGATTACAGAAGATTCAAGGTCAAGATCTGCTTGAGGGAAGGGCAAATAGCTCAGTGGATTAAAGCACCTGCAAGAAGGCTCAGGGGTCAGGGGTTTGATCCCCCGGCCTGGAGTGTTGCCCCAACCCAGGGCACACTGAGATGGCATTTGAGATCGGATGTGGCGGCATGCGCCAGCTCTTGGGAGGCTGTAAACAGGTGGATCATTATAAGTCTGATCTAGTAGTGAGACTCTGAATACCCTGTAGACCCTTCCCTAAAATATACCATTAAAAAAAGGATTTCCTTGAAATGATTTGTTCTTAACCATCTCAGAGTCAAAAGGACAGTGCAGCTGTCCTCCTTAAAAGCTTACACGGCTCCTGATTTCTGCCAGGTCCTAGGTGGGACAGAACTGAACAGGCAGCTCAACTTATGGAATGAGACTTATTTGCTCTGACAGAGATTTGTGGTCCTTCTCCCCTGAACCCAGAGAATGAGACACAGCCAGCTACTCATTAGTCCAGAGTGTCAACTGCAAAGAAAAGAAAAACATCATCTTCTTGGCCCAGAGAAGGTAAATCTTTGGGCGCAAATTAAAAGGAGGAAACGTGGCCTGTAATTACTGTTAAGTGCATGATAGGAGCTGTGCTTCCTCAGATGGGCCTTTGGTCCCTGAGAAATGCCAAACCCATGCCATCTTTCAATACCAAACAAAATTCTGGCACATGAAGTACCAATGACATCGGATAAAACCATTTTTTCACGGGTAAAATGATGTGTATATCAAATGACTTTCAGGACAAGCTGCTGTGTATAGAAGATGACTACATCTAACCCATCAAAATGATACTGCGGTGTAAAATAGATGTTTATTCAGTGCAAAGTGCTCATCTTATCCTAGAGCATGTTTAAGAGAACAACAAAACCCAGCGGTTTCCTTAGTTAAGGCAAACCAGTAACTTTGTCTTTTGTTGGCCAGTGTCGGCCTGAGTCTGGGAGGCTGGGTCCCAGAGACATTGTGTGCTGTGTGTGTTCACCCAGCTTCCCAGGATCGCTGGAAGGACAGCAACGGCCCCAGTGTCCCCGAGCCGGCATTAGTTTTGGCTTCTGCCTTTGATTTTATTTTCTCCCCTCTTCCTAGCCCCGCCCCAGCTGCCTCTTGAAAGGGCCTCTGTTCTGTCAGCCGTAATGACATCTGCTGGCGGACACAGGAAGTCATAAATCTGTAGGCTCCCTCTCAACCAAACCTTGTTAATGCTGCCATTTATCACAGGGGCCGGGACACCCGCCTCTGGAGGGCTGGGAGCAGAGTCCATTTTCTCCCATCGCCCATTCCCAAGAGAGCCACCATCTTCACAGCAGCCGCTTTTTCCTCTCGAGTTTGCAGGCTTGAAAGTCGGGCTGGTGCAAAGCCCACCCAGAGCGTGCAGCTTCTGGAACGGAGCGGCCATGGCAGGCAATGCTAGGCTCCCTTGAAGCTGCGGCATGGACGGAAGCAGGCGATCCCGATGGGGTCTGCACTAGCTGCCTGCTGCGGCGGAAGTGGAGGGTTTCATCCCTCTGTCTCCCCTGTGTGGTGCTGCTCTGGGGCAAAACTTACAACAGGGGGAGTTGAAAAAGGATTTCTAAAGAGGATTACTGAACTTTGGTTCTGAACAAATGTAGCCGCGCTTTGGTAACCTCGCTGAGAAGTCTCTTGTAGCCCGAACCCTGACTGGAGCTCTTTAGCTACCCAGGGTGCATTCTCATTTTTTTCTGCTCAAAGTGGGGTCCCTGGATCAGTTACCTCAGCCTCCTGTCAGAGCTGGTTAGAAAGACACATGCACACACACACACACACACACACACACACACACACACCATGCTTCCTGTGTGCAGCTAGGCCTCTGCCTCTGTGTTCCACACTTGCGCCCTTGCGTGGCCTCTTGGCAACTGGACCAGACGGCTCAGCCCTGTATGCTGCAGGACATTTGGTTTTCTCCCAAGATACGACAACCACAAAGTCCTACTCACTGGACACCAACAACCCCCGGGGCATGACCACCCCAACACTGTCCAGACACTCTCAGGTGGCCCCTAGGGGGCCTAGTGTCTCCCTGGCAGGATCCCAGCAATGCAGACCAGAAGCTCGGGCCGCCTAGAAGATTGCGAAACATGTGCATCCTCATCAGGCTTCGAGGTGCATGCCTAGAAATCCAGCCTCTGAGAGGCCGAGGCAAGAAGATCACAAGTTCAAATCCAGCCTGAACAACTTACTGAGACCCTGACTCAAAATTTACAATGGGCAAAAGATGTAGCTCAGTGAGAAAGCTCCTGGGTCCAATTCCCTGATACCACCAAAAAAAAACACACAAACAAATACGCGTTCTCTGACCTCTGAGCTTCCCCACTACCAGAGATCTGCAAAAATGGGGGCTCCAGAGGTGGTGCCCAGGAATCCGCTGAGCGCTCTGGGAAAGAACATGCCCACACAAGGCTCTCCAGGTGCAAAGTGTGGGAAGGGCGAGTCACTCGGTGACCCAGAAGTCGGGCACATGGCATAGCCCAGGGGCTGCACTATGTGCGGACTAAGAGTGCACCAGTGCCACGCCAGGAGGATCTGAGCCCACACATCCCGGTTCACGTCTCGAACCTCGGAGAAGTTACCTTAACCTGTGCATGCCTCAGTTTCCATATATGCACAAGAGACGACCGGAGCATTGTACCTCACCAAATTGTTCAAGGTTGGGTACAATTCAGGGTCCCAGTGCCTACAACAGTGTCACTGTCTTTTGCCTCTCCCACACTTGACTGAGATCTGTAAGAGCCAGGCAGGTGTGTTGTTCCCCGCTGCGCCCCCTGCAGGCAGACAAAAGCCCCTGCAGGCCTGGAATGGAGCAGATGCCGGATGGGCCTGGCTGGGAAGGGGCAGGGCTGGGATAATGGAGCATCGCTGGGCACTTCCGTAAACTGATGCCCTTGCAAATGCAGGATACTGAGCTAATGTGAGTTTAGCCTTTACTAGAGATTAGACTGGGCCTCAGATCTGAAAGCGCTTCCAAAACAATAGTCCATCAGCAACAAGCTAATAATGTGGAAGTGCTTCCCAGGGCTCGCCCTGTTTCTGGTGTCCTAATGTTCTTGGCATTCTTCCTACAACCTTAATTGGGTTTGTGAGATTATCCCCATTTCACAGATGAGAAAACTGAGGCCTAAAGAGGTTAGCGAACGTGCTCAAGCCAAAAATTACTTCTCTAAGTGCTGGACTCTGATTCCAAATCCACACCTACCTTTCTTCTCTGATGCCTACACACAGTGATCATGTCTTAGGATTTCTAGGACAACACTAATTTTCGAATTGTGCCCCACCTTTTGTTTAAGAACATACTCTTACATGTCAGAGCATGTGCCTGATTTTGCTCAAAAGCTCCAGCTGTGACAATAATGAGAACTTGGCCCTACTAGGGACCCAGCAGGGAGGAAGAAAAGAGGCCTCGTGCCCACAAATGACCACACATGGGGAGAGCCGAGGCTGACACACACAGAAAGGCAGAGGACTCCGAAGCCAGAGCTAAGCACAGCCTCATAAAACAGAGAGAAACCCTCAATGGCTCCCGGAGCTGGGCGGCAGGGCCTGTTCTTGTGGGCCACGGGGTCTAGGGAGGAGGCCGCTGTGCCTGGTGACCCTCTGAGAAGCAGGGACCCTGCAGAAGGTGCAGCCCCTCCTTGGCCTCTTATGGGTCGCAGTCTGGGTGGCTCTGATCCAGAAAATATCTCTGTGCTTCACCTAGGAATGAACTGTTGCAGCCACCGACCTAGAGGCCCCTTTGCCCACAGAGAGGGTCAGGACCTGCACTGGACCCCCTGTCGCCTTTGGGAGGGACCCCTCTGATGGAACATACACAAGACCATCTCTCCTAGTACTCCACTGCCAGACCCCCAGCCGACTGCCTCCCCTTCCTTAAACCACTTTCCTACCCTGACTGGAGGTTTCTAGCATCATTTCTTGAACAAACTACCGGCACGCAGAAAGCACATTTGAGCCCAGAGTCCCCGGATGTTTGTCACGGGGAAACAAGAGCAAGATGCAGCTAGAAAGGGGGCTTGGCGTGCGCCCAGCCTCTCCAGTGGTTTAAGCCTGCGGCTCCTCAGTTTTCTTGGACAGTCCCACAACGGTTAAGGAGAAAAGACAAGCTGAATTGTTGGGAGCAAACAGCATTCAGGGCCAGTCACGTTGACATAATCCCAGCAAGCAGAGGGAGAATCTCATGAAATTTTCAGGACAATAGGATGCTTAATGCCTAATCATAATAGATAAGACATGCTTGGGATAAGACAGAAAGGTGTTCTCAGAGTGAATCATATCATTCTCTATTTGCTTCTGAGAGTTGAGGGACACCTTTGGGTACACGGTTCTAATGAGTCCAGGGAGTAGAGCTTGATGCACAGTCGAGGTGGCATAAAATATACTAGAGCCCAGGACTTAAAGGCTGCCCGTCACGGGGTGCCGGGCCTGTCCCGGTCCTTACTTTCACTTAATGTCTTCCTGTCCTTAATGAAGTTGAGCAATAGATTACTGGGCTGGAGACTCGGTCTGGAATCTTCAGCGGCAGCAAAACACTGTCACCAGCCATAAGGAGCCAACTCCCGGGGAGAAATGTGATGTACGTTAGATCTAGCAGTTTCCTGTCCTCAACCTGCACACTCAGCAGTGCTCCTCTTTAAAATATACATAGTGCTTAATTGCAGTTGCAAAATCTTACACCTAGCCCGATTACAACAGTTTGTCCAACGAGAACCTGATAACTTTCAGAGGATTTATTCCTAGAAGCAAGCTGGCCAGTGCCTCAAGCATCGACAAACTTTATTGTCGTCAAACTTGACTGCTTTTAGAAAACATATTTCCACCCACCAGAACAAGACATCGTTCTCCCCGGGTTGGGGAGCAAGCTGTCTCTAATGGCCTAGGCGATTTCAGGAAATACATGAATGAATGACCCCTTGTCAACAGCTGAAAGGGTAACATTCAACCTCGACGTGAGGATGGAGCTCCTCTGGTCAAACCCCAGCCTGCCCTTCGCCATGCACCACATCTGCTTTCCTCTGTGCTTGTGCCTCAAGTCTCAGCTCCCGCCACTGACTGTCTCCTTCCGCAGAGGGCGGGCTCTCCCTTCCAATTTCCGGCCCTGCTTCCTGTTGGGCTGCTTCCAGACCTGTTTCGGAGCGGTCTTCTCAGAGATCCTTTCCTGTCCCTAACACTCTAGGGGGCTGCGTTCCATCGCTCCTCATTCACCGCCCCATCAGCCCACTGGAGGTGCTATCTACCACTCTTTCGGACCCCGGACTGCCCTTGCCTGCTCCCTGACAGTGCAAGGCCGTACTAGGAGTCACACAGGAGTGTGGGACATCGCAGAGATTGCCACTGGGAAGCTTGCGCAGAATACCATGGGGACAGACATCTCAGACGATTTCAGTGACCTAAGAGAAAGGCGATGAATTATATCCTCAAGGGCAAAATTGTATGGTACCCTGGCTTTCAAACTTAGCCACACATAGAATCCCTCAGGAGCATTAAAAAATCCTGATGGCTGGTTCCTACCTCCGCAGCCTGATGTAATGGCCCTGGGGTGGGATGCGGCCCTGGAGACTCTGCGAGTCACTCGGTGGATTACACTATGCAGCAAAGTTTGAACACGTCACCTTTTCTTCTTGAGGTGTTGTGTGTGCTGAAGTGCACAAATCGGAAGTGTACAACGAATTAACTTCCAGACAGAATGCACTTAAGTAACCAGGACCCTGATTGGGAACATTCTCTGCCCTCAGAAGCCACTGAGGCCTGCTTGACCAGGTAACCACTACCCAACACCCAAGCATCAGTGGGTTCTTGCTAGCACCTTCCATATGTGGAGTGTCAAGGTGGAGATTCCACCTTGAGTCTCTGTGCTGAAAGAGAGTGATTTAGAGAAGGGTGAATCCCATGTGATCACCTGGGGGGAAAGGGCCTTCCCAGAAGGGTTGGTATTCAAGAGAATGTGAAGGGGACAGTAGACCAGCAAGAGAAGTGGTAAAAAGGCAGAGAAGTTGATGACAGCGTCAGTCAGAAAACTGGTGAACAGGCAACAGAGCAGTAGACCTTTATCTAACAGGTTATGTGAGCCTAAGATGTTTTAAAAGTACAACCTCCCTTGCAAATACCCCTGCCTCGGTATTCAGTGATTGCGCAGCTTTTTCTCGAGCTCCAGTAGTCCACGGAGCTTGAGAATATAGAGATGAATCAAGCTTAGAGTTCAGTCAGAGGAGATAAATAGTAAACAGGAAAGCACGCAGAAAAGATGCTCAGAGAGCAGGAGAGATAGGATGGGCACCAGAGGGGACCTTTGAGCTTAGAGACAGACTGGGAGAAAGAATCTTGGGACGAGGGTGGTACAAATCTCACCCCAGAGGCAGGCCCAGAAGTGGTGGAGAAAGCCCCAGCTGCTGCAGAAGCTCCAGGGTGGCCTGGTATCCTGGAAGGGCCCTGCCCACAGCAGAGGCTCATTAAGTGTCTGCTTCCAACACAGGAGCTTGGAGTCCAAGGGTGAGACAGCAACAGTATAGCAACCAAAATGATTAGCATGCTGCATGGGGGATGCACCCACATCTAGGGACCCCAGAAGCCCTTCTTGCTGACCCTGCTAGGGAAACCCACCATTGATTTGCTTGTGTTCCTTGTGTGCAGTAAAACTCCCCAGACTTGACTCTCTGGATACAAAACCCAACTTTTGTGTAGGGAAGGCTTTCACCCCTGGCACCTTATCAGCATCACCTGGCAACCAGAGAGTTTTTCAGATTTTTCTGGCCCCACCCTGGGATTTCATTTAGTAAGTCTGGGGTGGGGCTTGGGTTTCTTTAACTTACAAAGGAGAACAGTAATAATAACATTCCCCAGGAGACTCCAATCCTCTGCTGGTGTGGGAACAGCTCTTCCAGGAGATGTGGTTGAATTGTGCCAATCCCTTCATGCCCTTCCACAGCCTGAGATTTGAGGGCAGGATCCCCAGAACCTAAGCCCCTTCAGACCGCCACGAAGCATTGTTGCAAGGTGTCAGTTCTTGGGAGAAGTTTCCCAAAGAGCTGGTGCCTGTGGTTTAGCACAGTACTTCTGCCAATTCCAGTCATGCACACGGCAGTTTCTCACATTCTGCGCACATTTCCATGCCCACCTGCACCCCAGGTGCATCTGAGTATCAGCCTCTTTCTTGGCCCTTCAATATGTTTATTT
Source organism: Capromys pilorides (assembly GCA_004027915.1). Lineage (NCBI taxonomy): Eukaryota > Metazoa > Chordata > Mammalia > Rodentia > Capromyidae > Capromys > Capromys pilorides. Next base: position 61,196 of record PVKN010000439.1, on the reverse strand, counting down.
TTTTTTGAGGTTCAAAGAAATGTGTTTAAACTTTGGATTGCTGCCCCAAACAGAGCAAAGTGTTTTGCGCTAGAATAGAAGGTAGCCCTAAAGTGAACTCAATGCGAACAGACTACTTTGTGGAAGTTCGGCTAGAGGCTCTTGCTCCACCCCAAGTGACTGAGTCTGAGATTTTTGAGATCTCAGTTAAGAACACAAGCTGGCAGGTGTTACCTATAGAAAGGACACCCAACCCTAAATGGAGCCTCTCTCAAATGAAAAGGTAATTGAAAGGGAGTAACTTTCTCACGGTGTGACTCAGTGGCATTTAATGTCCTATCAAAAGAGCCTCTGAATATTGTTCTCATGGTATGCATCCCACCAGAGTAGCCGTGTTACGGTTTGTGTCTAGGTGTTCCCACCAAAACCTCATGCAGTTATAGGGCAGAGTTCTTGGGTCTGTGATGACTTCATGATGCAGTGTTGGGATTCTAATTGTGAGTGTTACACCCAGTTTGGGGTGTACGGCCTGAATGCCACCTAAGGGAGACAGACTCGCTTTCTGTTGCCGTTAATGCCACTCCCCCTCCCTTTTGCTCTTGTTGTTTTGCTGTCTCCCACTGCCATGAACTGTGGTCCTCTGACATGTGCCACTCTGCCTTGGAGCCAGCTGAGTATGGCCTGAAACGTCTATAAACTGTGAGCTAAATAAATCTTTCCTTCTGTAATTTGGCATTCAAAGAAATGTGTTTAAACTTTGGTTGCTGCCCCAAACAGAGCAAAGTGTTTTGCACTAGAATAGAAGGTAGCCCTTCTATTTTAGCCCTGATATTTTGTCCCAGCAATGAGAGAAAAGTAACTGAGACAAGCCATAATCGTCTTTGTGATAAATAAACTAATTGTTCTTCTTTAGTAGCAACCAGACAAAGTACAGATTACCACAAGAGCATCCCAGAACTGTGGGCTCAAGTTTATGTGGGTAGTCAGCCAAAAGATGGCTCTTGTAGAGTGATAAGGACACGCTCATCACAACACCAGCCAGGAGGGCCAGGAGGGAGTGGAGGTAAAAGTCTGAGAACATTCAAGAGAAACTGCAAGAAATTCTGCAGCTCAGAGGCAAGTACTATTTTCCACCGTTGTTCTCCTCAAGACTACATCTAGCTGCCAAATCATTATAATTTGGCCAAATCATTATAAGTTGTCATTATAATAGACACAGCTGGAGGAGAGGACTCTAACGTCTGCCTAGAGCAGTGCCTGCTGCACCTGAGTCGCACAGTGGGTGTTGGTCAAGAAGGGGCCAGAGTAGAAGGCAAGCAGCAGATCAGCCGGCTTAGGGCTTCTAGAGAACATGCAAATTCATGTGGAGCTCTGAGAGGCCCCCACCATCTGTCCGTCCCTCTGTTCAAGCCTCTGGACCTTGTGACTTTGTGGTTTCTTTTCTGCAAGGCTGAGGCTTTGCATAATGGGCAACAGTCCCCAGCACGGTGCTCCAAAGCAAAGGTTTACTGAGTAATGGGGATGTGTAATCTCTAGCTGACATTGCTAGCGGTGAGACGGGATTTTCACTGCCTCGGTTGCCAAAGGACTAAGCTGGGCTTAGGTGGGGTTGCTCGTGGGTGGAGGCCATTTGAGGACAGGGGATGACTTCGCAACCTGTGCTACCCTTCTGAGGTGGAGGGGCACGTGTCGATGTGAAAAGTGATTCAAACAGCACTTCGCAGACGGTGACAATGACACATGGCAGCTGACAAGGAAGACGGAGAAAGTTGAGTTTCCTACAGCCCAGAAGCAATGCTACAAAAGACAACCGTGGACTGAGTCATTCCTGGTCATTGCCCAGGAGAGATGGCAAAGGTAGCAGGTGGGTGCGACAGGCCTAGGAGGTGTCCCAGGCCACACAAGTAAGGTGTCAGCTTCCCTGGGGATGGGGGTGGAAGAACAAGGTGCAGGATGGGTACAAGTTCATTCCAGCACCAAAATGATGGCCCTAAACTCTAAGAATATCTAAGCCTGCCTTGGTGTTACAGCCAGCAGTACTAGGTTTGTCTGATTCCCTGAGAAGCAAAGTCTTTTTTGCAGAAGGTCTCAGACTGAAAATGGGAGAGTTTCTTGTGGGGCTAGGGGTTGCATGTTCAAAATGAAGATTTCTGTTTTTCTCCCCAGAATTTCGGGTATAGAAAGTCTAAGACAGTGGTGCTCAGTCAGGGACAATCTTGCTCCCAGAGGATGTGTGGTGATAATGTTTATTGCCACAACTTCCGGTGGGTGGGTCTTACATCTAGCGGGTAATAGCTAGGGATGCGGTGCAAGCTCCTCCTTCCTACGGGACTGCCCTTTCCAGTGAAGAGGCAAGTGATATCTGGCCAAGCATGCTCACAGGGCTGAGGTAGAGACCCTTGTTCCAAGGTCAGGACCAGCCAGCCATGTGCATCTTAAGAGGGGCTGGGGAGGAGTGGTGGTTAGCCCAGAAAGTGGAGGCTCCCAAGGTGCCAGGCTCTGTAAGGTTGGGGTATCTCTGTCAGAGTTGGTTTTTGACCTAACTCCTCCTCCACATTTAGGAGTCAGTTTTGACACAACTCTCTACAGGAAATCTCGCCTGCCCCCCCACCCTTCCATCCAGGGTCCAGGTTCACCGTGCCCCTAGACCGCACCTCCTCTTTGCCTATGTCCCTTGCTTCTTAGTCCTTGTCGGTCCCACCGGAAGCAGAGCCCTGTAAGCACAGGGTCCAGGTTCTACCTGTTTGCAGGTGGGCCGCCAACACCTGAAAAGGTACTGGACCGACAGAGGCCGGCTTCGATCTGTCGGGGTGGGGATCTTCATCACACCCCAGCCCAGCCCTGTTTTCCCATCTTCTTGGAGCTTGTCACTCTGAAACTAGGATGCATGTGCGCGTACTGAGTTTTCATTCATTGTACAAACATTTTGGGACAGCCTGATTATAAGTCTTTAGTTTTGTCATGGTTGGAGGTAACTAAGGAGGCAAAAACCCCTCCTCCCAGGCCAGCTTTTATTCTAGAAGGGATCTCAGACAACTTAGCAGATAGAAAACCCCATAGAACGCATGCCACACTAAGAAGCCCAGTGGGGAGGAATAAGATAAAGACATGGGATGGGGGCCTAGGAAATAATAAATCAGGTGGGCCTTCCAGAGAGGGTGGCATTTAAGCCAAGATGGGACATCGGGGCATTTGTCTGCTGTCCCCCATTAGAATATGAGCACCAAAGGGCCAGAACTTTCCCTTTCTCTGTAGCTGTTGTGCCTCATGAACAAGTACAGAGTAGGTGCTCAATAAACACTGTTTAAAGAACAAAACCACTACACCCATTAGTCTTCCCGAGAGTCGTCTGCAGAAAGCACCCCTAGCCTTCGCTCACCAAGACAGTGGGCAGAACAGGAGAATGAAAGTTAAGGGGGAAAGGTGAGCAGGACACTCTGGGGGATCCAGCTAAGCCTGAAGTATGGGAGATGCCCCCTGGATATGGTCCGTTCCCCTCCTTTGCTCCGTTCTAACCCGGATTGCACCCTCCCCCATGTTGGTTCTGGTGCCACAGTCCAAGTTGAACCGCAGCCTCCGTGGAGGGCTTCCTACCCCATCTCTGCTTCCCTCGGGCCTCCTCCCCACCCCCATCTTCCTCGAGAGGAGTGTCCCGGGCCAGGTGGGCACAGTCCCCATCAGCAGGGCGAGCCTCTCAGGGCGCTCGGCAAGCCTGGGCGCTCTGCCCCAGCCCCTGCGCCCGGCGGGACACTGTCCCTTTAATAGACTCGCTCTGCCTGCCGTTCTGCGGCTGGGGAGTAAATTTCTCCCTGTCATCAGGTCGCGGGGAGAGGAGGAGGAGGAGGAGTTTGTTAATGTTCAGTTTGTTCAGCGGGATCGATGTTTGCTGGCATCGCCTCGCCCTGCCTTGTGTGTGTGAGCGCGAGTGTGAGTGTGTGTGTGTGTGTGTATGTGTGAGTGTGTGTGTGTGTGTGTGTGTGTGTGAGTGTGTGTGTGCGCGCATGTGGGGGGTGTGAGTGTGTGGGAGAGGAGGCGAGAGTGCGTGCGTGTGTGTGTGTGTGTGTGTGTGTGTCTGCGTGTGAGTGAGTGAGTGGATTCCAGATTTTCTGTCTTTCCCAAACCCGCTCCTGTCCTCTCGCATATCACTCACGGCCGGAGATCTGACAGCAGCCACCAACCTACCGCGAGTGACCGCGATCGCTCCGCGCGCGGATCCGCCATCGAGACCCAGCAGCAGCAGGAGGAGGAGGAGGAGGAGGCGGCGGCGAGGAGGTGGAGGAGGCGCTGGAGGAGGAGGAGGAGGAGGAGGGAAAGAGCAGAAGGAGGAAGAAGAAGAAAAAGAAGAAGCCCACTACCTTCCCGGGATTGCTTTTCTTCCTTATCTTTCCGCGCGCGTGCGTGGGGCGCGTGTGCGCCGCCGGCCGTCCTTCCCATCTGAACCTGGTCTTGGATGTTTAATAAAGAAATCAAGTGTCTCACCAGTCACCACAAAAAAAGCAAAAACAAATATATATATACATCCAAAAGCAAAAGCAAAAACAGAGAGAGAGGAAAAAAAACCCAAAACAAACAAACAAACAAACAAGGCAGAACCAACCTCCACCGCCAGCCCGCCGGCACCAGCCACCGTGTCTGCCGCCCGGAGAGGGGGGTCTCCGGCCCGTGGTGGCGGAGTGGCAGGGGGGATCGTCAGGGGGACAGAGGCCGAGTGACGTCCTAGGAGGCATCGGGCAAGACACGGAGGAGACCCAGAGAGGCGAGAGAGACAGCGGGCCCCGCGCGCGGCTCGGGGCTGGGGCGCCAGAAGTGGGACTGGAGCGAAAGTAGAGCGATGCCCAGGAGGAAGCAGCAGGCACCCAAGCGGGCAGCAGGTAAGAGACGCGGCTCCGCGCCCGCCCGGGCTGCCCGGGGCGCCCCGCGCCCTGCGCCCTGCGCGCGAGCTCCTCGCCCGCCCTCTTGCCCCGGGGTGCCCCGGGACACCACCCCCTTCGGCTTTCCCGAGAGTTCGCTCCAGTGCCCCTCTAACAACGCCATCCCCTCGCGCCCTCTCCGCTCTCCCACATCCTCCCCTTTCCAGGCGCCGGCTGGGTGGGGGGGAGCTACCCACCAAGTCTTCCCTCCTTAAACTTTTTTCCTCCACCCTCTACCCCACCCCTAACTTTTCTCCCGGTCTCTGCTTGCCTCTGGAGCTAGAGTCCTATTGAGGATTTGGGGTGCGGAATAGGGAGACAGCCCCTCCACCGGCTTGGCCCTCCGCGTGGTCAGTGCCAGCAGCTCCTGGCCTCCAGGGACAGCATCTCTTCTCGCCGGGTCTTGAGGCTCTGAGATGGGGCTGCAGGACTTCCGGGCTGTGGGGCTGCCGGCTGGCTTTGGGGCCAGCAATGAGAGTTTAGCTTTGATCGGCAACGTGGAGAAAGCAGCCCCAGGAAGGGGATGAACCAAGCTTTGAGTCTGTCTAAGAGGATTCATGCTTAGGAATCTATTCAGTCTTCTGTCTTCTCGAAAGAAAGAAAGAAAGAAAGAAAGAAAGAAAGAAAGAAAGAAAGAAAGAAAGAAAGAAAGAAAGAAAGAAAGAAAGAAAGGCAACAGGAGGGTGCCCCTTTAGAAATTTAAGCACTTCTGGGTTTTCTTTACCCAGAGAGAGTTGCAAACTTCATGTGCAAATTGATGTGTGTGACAGGACCCATCCTACCTGAACCCTAACTTACCAACCGACCCCCACCAAAACAGGGCCAGGTTAATGGATCCCTACAGTAGCTCTTCCAAGTGATTTCTTTTTTTCTTTTCTCTTTCTCTTTTTTCCCCCCTTTTGGGTTGCTTAACTGCTTTTTTAATAGTATGCTGGGGTTTTGTTTCTCGGAAGTGTAATATGAAAGTTCATTTTTCTCCTGCCAGACCCACCCACTGAAAAAATCAGCTTTCCACTTGATTGCTAGTTTTGATTTGACATTTGATTGATCACCTGTCATCTCCCTGGCTTTGATCTATTCATTCTTGATATATATCAATAAATCACTCACCATGGTAACTCGAGCGCCAGTGACGCAAGCCTTGGCCTCTATATTCAGAGCCAGACATGCACAATTATTATCTTGTTTGGCTTTTCATGTGGGCGTTTTTATTTCTTTGTGTCCTTTAGTTGAATCAGAGCTCTAGCAAAAAAAAAAAAAAAAAAAAAGTTGGCGTTCTGTTGCCTTTCCTCTGGGGCTTTGCTTTCTTGCGTTAGGCAGCGTGAGTTCAGGCTGGACTTGGATACTTTCGCCCCCGCATTTTATTCTATTCCAACTGGGAAACACAGAAAGAAGTTTGGTGTAATACTTCTCATAAACTTTGCCGAGTCACCCTTAGGAGAAATTCAAAGTTAGTCACAAAGCTAGGGAAAAATGAGCACTTGGGTCTCCGTGGGCCGGACCACCATGCTCCTCCGCCGGGGTGACCTCGTGCCTGCCGGCGTGGCAGTCCCTGTCCTCTGAAATATCTGCGTACGTTATCTCAGCTTCTGAGCACGGAATTGCTTCCGTAGCCATCTGTAGGTTGGTTAGAGTCGCATGCGGAAATATCGTTTGGAAAGCTTAGACTAGTGTATTTTTAAATTGTTTCCCTCAGAGCGACCTATTTAAAATAGTTTTACCACCTATATAACCTATATATTTGTAACTCACTGAAGCCATGAAGTATTTTCTTTTTTTTAAGTCTAGCTACCTCTGTGAAAACAATACCTCCTTTATTTTATTTTTTTTTTTTTCTCTTTTGAAACTTAGACTACTTTGCAGTCTGACAGTGTTGAGAATGTGCAGTGGCCTCCCACACCCAGGAAGAGAAAGCCTGCTTCTTCTAGTCCTGGCAACACAAGTTGAAGTGGAGCTAGATTATTCGAGATAACGTCCTTATTGTTGTCCCTAAAGAGAACCCTGGGCTGCCATCCAGCAAGAAGCGATACTGCCCCGAAAATTACTATTTTTTTCCCCTTGTTGTTCCGGTAAAGGCCATCAACAACTAGGCAGTGATTTACATTACCAGAATGACTGGACATGTCTCCTTTGGTGAGCTCATTACAAAAAGTGCTTTGCTCAGAATTGCACTACTTTGATTATAAGTATCCTGGGACCAATGAGGATCCAGGTATATATACTATAACACATTATTTAAATTAGATCCTTTCATTAAGCTGGTATCTATGGGTGTTGGCTAGCCTGTGTATTATAGTGTGTGTGTGTGCGCGTGTGTGTGTGTGTGTGTGTGTGTGTGCGTGTGTATGCTAGAAACTTGCAACTGTAGTTTCAGTTTTCTGACCTATTGTATTCATAATGTCTGTTTGTTTTCATGATTTATGTTTACTGGAAGAAGTGGAAATCTCTTTCAAGCCAAAATGGACTAATTCATTTGTAGACAGTGAAGCCCCTTTAAGGATATTTATTTGCTCTCGTATTAATGGAGCAGATAGTTTTTCCTACAGTATTTTATCATCTGAGGTCATCAGCACCCTGCTCTGCACACCAGAGGTGGTTCCTCCCAGGCAAAGTTAGCCACTCCCGCACTCTTCAGCCAGTTAACATCCGGGAAGGAGGAAGAGGGGGATTCTGAGATTGGGGCCATCCTAACTTTTATCACTGCTTAAAATTAAATGCAAGGCACAACTGTAAGTAATTACTCCCACGGACTGATGTTGAAAGCTTGATTTCTAGTTTGATTAATGAATAATGGAAGATAGAAGAAGCTTGACTGGGAATCAGAGGCCTCCTGCAGCTCTCACTCCCAGGAACTGGTCCGAGGCTATTAGATTCCTTTGCATTTTTTTTTTTATTTCAAGTCCCCTGTTTCAAAGACTCAGTTACAAAACTTTGTAATAAAGTAGCTTTCCAAATAGGGCCAGCAGGATGAGACTATAAGTGGTGGGGAATTTTCGTCTTTATCTGTTATATTCCTCCCCCTGCAGGAGGAAGGGGTGCGAGGAAACAGTGCAGTCGGAACATTTCCCTCCGAAATGTTATCTCCCTGGTTTCCTGACTCCGCTGTTCCACTAGACTATTACTTAAAGTAAAAGGGGAGAAAAAGTTTAGAAAGCAGCTTACAGTACCCCAGGGGTTTGCGTTTGTGCGTGTGCTTGGCTTGTTTCCTTCACATATATTCCACTTGCCATTAAAATGCATCCCTTCTCACCTGAAAATATTGCAGGATTGTGGACCAGCACTCCTCCCCCCCCCCACATTCATTTTAGGGACAATGGCAGGAAGTGGGGGTGAAGCCCAGCACTGCATTGATTTGTCTGTATGCTGTAGGGTGCAGAGCGTTTAATTTTTTTTAAACTGCAGACATAATCTAATTCTTCTCTTCCCATCAGTCTGTACCTCAGACACCTTCCGCAGGCCTCTGCAGTCCATCTTTCATTTCACCGTCCTCAACTGTTGTGTTTATGTGAATGCCAGCCAGGCACTCGATAGCATAAAATCTTTTTTGGGTCCTGGATGCGTGAATAGCTGATCTGTACGTGAGCCCTCCGGTTTGGCCTCTGCTCCCCACAGCGACTAACTAACTAGATGCTTCCTTCGTGCCGACTTCCAAGAGCTTTCTGACGCTTCCAATCTGTGGAGAGTCTTGCGGGGATAAAACAGCTCTCTCAATTTATTTTGTTTATTTAATATGGAGATGAATAATGCAGATTTTGTTTGCATGAATGTCCTTGTGTGGCAGTAAACATTAGACGATTAGCAATCATTACTTAAAAGTTGTAATTTGCACCTTAATAGCACAGGTTTATTTACATGGGAAACATAGTCAGTAGGGACAATACTGAACTCTACAATGGGACACAAATGACCTAGGAGACCCCCTGCTGCGCCTCACTGCAATGAGGACTCTGGATTAATGGGTAAGGGTCTAGAAATGCCAAGAGAGGGACAGGGGAGGGCCTAGATGCTCAAGGTGAGGTTTACCTCTGATTTATTGGCAAGTGGGAAAAGCAGCAAGAGAATAGGGACCAATGGCCTGGTTCTGCCGTCCACACTCCCTCAATTTGTTTAAACATATTTCAGGAAGACACGTTTAGGGCTGGCGACATAGCTTAGCAGACTAAACGCCTGCTTTGGCAAGTGCAAGGACCAGAGTTTGACTCCCGGTCCCACGTATTGCACTGGCACTGAGTCTGGGCAGAGTGGAGCATGTCTGTAATCCCAGCCTGGGGAGGCTGAGACAGGAGGATCGCTATGAGTCTGAGCTGCCTAGTGAAACCCCGTGCTAAATATACATAAAATGAGAAAAAAAGAAAGAAAAAAGGATAATTTCATGTGGGGAGCATGCAAATCTCGTATGCTATAGAACCCTTTGCTTAGCCCAAGACAAATGGCAAATATAAACACTCTCACATACAATAAAGCCCCAAGGGTCTCAATGACACAAGTTCCTCTAGCCGCTACTGCTATTTAGGGCAGATCCTGGCAATGGGAAGAAGAGGCCGAAAACGGGAAGAGCAGACACTTAGAAGTCATGCCGTCCACACTGGGTTCTGGGCTAAAATCTAGGTTGTGTAGGCGTCCTTTCTCTCCCCGCACCCTTTCTGAGTTCCTTCTCCTGCTCTCGCTTCACCCTTAAATACCTAGATTGGATGGGACATCTCAGAAGCCCATTTGTTTCACGTGTTTATTGATTTCATTTTCAATCTGCCATATCAGGACATAATGCATTAACCCTAATCAGCAGATTGCAGATGACGGGGAGTTCTAGTGGGAACCAGGTAAGGTAAGCGAGGGGGGACTCTGGGAAACTTCTCCGCAGTGAAGGCTCTGGGGCCTGGCGATTGGGCCATCGGAGGCTGCTTTTAGGAAAGGGAGAAGCATCCCTCAGAATTCTCTAGTGCTTTTCCCCCACCATTTCATGTTTTCTTCCTTCACCCAGTGACCTCACTTCCTAGCGCTGCCCTTGGAAAAGCCTCACACCGAGGAACACCTCCCAGGGGAGGCACGGCGCGGGTGTGCTGAGCTAGCTCCCTCATGCCATGGCCCAGAAGCATCTTGATTTTTGCCACCTTCTCCAACAGAGGTTCATGCTTTCACTTTACCCCAGTTGACTTCTCACGTACTTGCGGGCTCCCCCTGACTGGATGATCCCGGGGTGGCTCTACCTCTCCTCCCAGTAGCTTTGGGAATTGTGCTCTTGACTGAGCAGCTATAAAGGGAACTGAGTCTGGCATTCTTTAAGGCCAAAGAAATGAGGTACCTCGGCTCATCACTGACACCGAGCTTAGGAAAACCAGCGCAGGGTAAGACCCAGGCGGTGTGTTCTTGTGTGTGACGCCCCTGCAATTAGCTGCTATGAGTTAAATGCCCCAGAGCAGGCTTTCTCTCCAGCCTATTTGTACCAGGCACTTTCTGTAGCAGGATCGAGGTTTGGGAGGATTCAGGCAATACTGCATCTACCCAAGACCCTTGTAAAAAACACCGAACTGCCTGACACATTCTATATTAAGGCCAGGCATACACAGGGTATCATTTTCATTTGATGTGAAGTAGTTGGAAATACATTAAACTAACAGAGAGTGTCTGGCATCGCTTCCCCGAAGCAGTGCTTTTTCATTACATATTTAATTACAATCAAATTGAACGACTTTTAGAAAAAAAAGTCACATTGGAATTAAAGGAAGCTCAGCACACAAATAATTTTATTGCTTTGCAAGTTGAGAACACTGTTATATTTTTATTTCTTTGGGAGAAATTTATTTTAATTTTCTAATGTTATGATAAAAGAGAATGTCTTTCACTGTAGTCTGTAATCAAGGAGAGCTCGGGTCCTACCTTCACGGACTCTGCTCGGGCTAGAGGAGAATTTCATGTCTATTTTCAGTAATTTGTAACAGTTTATACTGTGCTTTTAAAAAATGTTCAAGCGTCCCAGGTTCCATTTAAAGTTCGAAATTCTTGTGACCATTGGCAAGTAGCTCTTTGATTATATGGGGAACTTAGTTATTCTGTGAACATAAGAAATCACTCTGTTTGGGGTGCTTTTTTTGATTATTGGAATGTTTCAAGGAAGAAAAGTACTGTATATTTTTGAGCTTCTAAAATCTAATACTATTTGTACTAGATTTAACTCTGTCTGTCTGTCTATCTCTCTTTTACACACACACACACACACACACACACACACACACACACACACATTTCTGACCCTTCAGTCTGTTTTAGGAACTTTTTTCAGACATATAGGAGTAGCATTTAAAACAGATTTTAAGGAACATCAGGCCTTGGAAACAATAATAAAAACTAGACTTCAGAGTCCAACTGTCTGCTGCTACAAACTGCAGACTTACAGGGAGAGATCCCTGCCAACACCCAGTTCTGGCTCTACCTTGCGCGTGCATGGGGAGTGTCTCCAACATGTGGCTGTGTTCCTATGGCTCCTTTTGTCTGAGAAATCATCACAGGGGGACCAGGCTCAGGTCTTTTCCAAAGATGCTCTGTACATACATGGATGCACAGACAAGAATGTTGAGACGCAAGTGGGAATTGTTGATGTATTGGCTCCCGGCGCAAACTCCATCGATGAAATGATTGAATGTTTGGGGCATGTTTGAAAGTAATTAAAATGACCACTTGGAAGGTCCTGTTGTTTCTTCCTCCTCTCAACCTTTTGCATTCCCTCCCCTGTCATGAAGATATCCCTGGGGTTTCCTCAGTACCATGAATGCCAAAGCAATTCCTGAGATTATTTGGAATTTTAGAAATTAAAATCCAAGAGGCACAGTTAGCTAATCCTATTATTAATATATCAGTATTATTTAGCTACGCTTCACCACAGGGAAAGGCACAATGCAAAAGTTTTAGAGATAATGAGCTTAGAGAAATTACATGGGAAGGAAAAAAAAAACCTGGATCATTTTTGAAAGCATTTGTCTTGAATTTGGCTCGTCTAAATGAGTTCTCTTTCCACCTGTCTTATTTTAGAAACAATTTCAGTATCCCTAAAGTACCTAGTGCCCCAACTAAAACGGTGTCTACTAAGCTCTCTCTGGTTCCACAAGAGGAGGGGCATTATTGGACATCTCCCTGCCTTAATTTTTTACATAGCTTTTTACAAGCAAATATGAGCAAAGAATCCATGGAGTAGGCTAAGAAGGCAGCCAGCTCGGGGTTCAAGATCTCCCACTTTCCTTCACCAGGATAACAGGACAATAGCATTTCATTTTAACTCCACATCTCTTGACAGGCGATGAGCAGTGAAGCAGGGAGAATTTTTAAGGGAGATTTTTAGCTCTCTGCCTCCTTCTCCAAAGACTGATTCAACTGAAAAGCTATAGTGTCCACTGACACTAAACGAAAAGCTTCATACCTTCACCCAGGTTCTGGGAAGGAGGGCTTCGAAGGTATAAAAATCGAGGTCCCTGAGCTTAACTATTGAAGTGCTTTCACGACTTAACAAATCTTCCGACATTAGCCCCGAGCTCTCCTTTCAAGGCTGCATCTATGGAAATTATATAGTTTAGATATTAAGATGGACAGAAGGCAGGAGCTATTTTTAATGAAAATATTACAAAGGGCACAAAGAGCTAAAACCCACGTTGGCGGTATCTGCTGTGTTGCTAATGAGCTTGCAAGGAGCACTCACGGTGCTTTACCTTGAGAAGTCCATGAGGTGTGTCTAGTGACAGAGAAGATTCAGGTAGGAGACAGAGGTTAAGCTTGTCTATAGACGATGAGGTAACTTACGCCAGCCAGAACAGCAACATATAATATTTCCATATGCACTGCATGGGGCTTACTTTAAATCACTTCAGTTTATCAGGTGTTAGAAGCTCTCTATGTACTTAGGAGCCTCTCACTGATACCCCAGGGGCTGCTGGGTAGGAAGATGCTATAGGGAAGGGTTAAATGTTTTCCACACATTTTCGGTGCCATTTGGTACAGAAGAGCACAAATGAAAAGCACCAAGTGTGTTTGATATCAGAACTGCCTTCGGCTGTTTTCTTTTATTAGAAAGTTGGGTATGCTGCTTAGCGTGGCTTCTTGTTGTCTCCCTTGGGATTCAATTTTAGATTCTGGATGGAGCGGAGGGCTAAGGGGAAGTGGCTTGGCTTGGGTTGCTGCTTTGTTCCACCCTGGTGACAGAGCTCTGAGCAAGAAGACAAACCTGACCCCAAGGGGCAGAGGGAGAGCTTTGGCGTCAGTCCCATCTGAGCTCAGATCTCTAGGTCTACCTTGTATTGGCTGGGTCAGCTTGAGTAGGTTGTTCGCATCCCTACCCCAACTTTTCAGTCTATAAAATGGAAGCAATCACAGATCGCATGCTCCAGGTTCCTGGAAAGAGTCTATGAGAATAGGGCTGGAAAACTGTGCCTGGATATGTGGAAGCAGTGTGTATTTGCTCTAAATAGCTAAACCAGGAGAACTTAGACCCAAAGAGACATGAGCAACCCACCGATTATCATGGATCCAGGAGTGCAAGGAATTAAAAGAAACAATAATGGAACATTTTAACATTTACCACTGGAAACACAATAGCCAAAGGTAACATTTAGTTCTGAGGCAGCCTTGCAGAAGGTCACAAATATTGTTTCCCAAGAAATAGTAATTATATCACTAGCAACAAAACTGTAATGATATCTGTCACCCTCGGAGTGCTTATGATGTGCGAGGCACTGTACCAAGTGCGTCCTGTGGGGACGCTCCCAGGTTCAAGTAGCAGCCAGTTTTGAGTTCCTACTATGTGCCAGGTCCTGCTCTGTGATCTGGATGCTTTGGATGAATGGGGTTTATCTGAGGAGCTATTCCTCCAAAGCAAAGCTAGAGAACATATAAGGAATTTACAACAGAAAAGATACTATTCTGGCCTCCCTGATGATGAATGTTTTATAAAAGCAAAGTTTAGAGAGTGTGTGTTGGGCCAGGTGGGTGTAGAAGGGGTGTGTGAGCTCAATCTCATTCTTTAGAATGGCTATGGGAAAGGCCGGCAGAATCCCCATTTTTCGAGGGAGGAGCTGGGTAACCTGTGGAATGAGTCATCTAAAGTCCCGACATGGCCAAGGCAGGGCTGAAATTCAGCCCTCCCTCTTGCCAAGGCCCCTGCTGCTAATCTGCTGTGATAATTTGTCTTGAGTGGCCACAGTGAGCTACCAAAAAAGGACCCTCAGCTCCATGGAGTCTTCTCCTGTATTGATCGCACTAACTACATGGTAGGGAACCTCTAGGGCCCTGTCAGAGGACACTCCTTCTAGGGACACCCACACAGAACCTTCAGGCCAACTACTGTCTCGCGTGCAGAGGGCCCTTCTCTCAGTGTCCGCACACTTCTGTTCCTCATGTAAATGCTGACTGCACACCTACTAGATGCGATGTGCCAGGGCACTGTTCTCAGTGCTAAGGCTACGGCAGTAGTCTCTGCAGTAGTAGTCTCTGCCCCCTCACAGCTAATATTCTTGTGAGTAGTAACAAAAAGCTCATGCACAAAGAAAGACATGGTGGTACAGAATGGTGCTAATTGCATTTGATAAAAATAAATGAGACTTACTGAGGTAGAGAGTGACGGGAGGAACCCTGTTCCTGACAGAGCAGTCAGGGATGGAATTTCTCAAGAGGAGAGTTGATGGGGCCTGAACAAGAATGAGACACTGCTGGCCCAGCACAGGGCAGGGAGAGCAAGGGGAGGTCAGGAGCGTGGAATGGGAGGCCTGAATGGACCGGCAGGGCTGAGAACGTGCAGGAGGTCCCTGAGGAGGGCATTCGCCCACCCAGCCTCCACATGACTGGGAATGGAATGGTCACTGGGCAGAGGTGACACTGAAGGGAAATCACATGCCAGGCCTTCCCAGAGAGACTGGCCGGTGCAGGGCAGGCAACATGGGCGAGGCTGTGGAAAGGCAGGGGTGTGCTAGGCAAATTAGCGAGGCCAATCCGTATTCACACAGCCTGTTGCATTGCTTGGCAACAAATCCCTTCACCTTGCTTGCCTCAGTCTTTTCATCAGTGTAATGGGGATAAGAACCTCTCTCCCCTCACAGTTGACTTGGACAACGAGATCATCTGATGCACGTAAATCTTTAGCAAAGGCCCAGGGTTTCTATAAGATCTCTGTAAGTGGATCCTTTTGCTCTTCTTTTCTGTTAGAATTGTGGGAGAAATCTAGTTACATAAATTGGTCTTTGGTACCTATTAGGCACTAAACAAATATTTCCTGAGGAATTAATAAACAAATAAGCCCATGAATAAATTAATAAATAAGCACTTCCACTAGTGCATGGCTCTGTCTCTTTCACACATCTAGAATTTTTGGCAGATCTGGGTACCAACCATGATCACAGGTGTGCCTGACGGTGCGCCAGTTTAGAGAACGTTAATGGCAAAAAGCTGATTTCAGTCACAAATGTATACTTCACTCTTCCTGATGCCACTGCTCACTTCTCTGTAGCTGGGCTGGAGCCAAGGACTTCGGCGGCTGGAGCCTTTTTTTGAACCCAGGAGGGCACCTGCCTGGCCCTGTCCCCTTTGCCTCCTGGCCCTGCCCGGCATGCCTTCCATCTCTGCCCCCCGGATCTCCTGGCCTGCTAGTATTTAGGGGTTGTTAATCTGAAGGGTTGACTCCATTTCCAGATAAGTAAGGCCTCCTTCTTAGCTTTCAGTTATCGCCTTTGGAAAAGTCCTTGAGAACAGGAAGAAGCGTGTACTCACCAAGGTGGAGGCTAGGGTGGAGAGACCGAGGTCTGGTGGAGCACCTGGGAGTGCGCGCTGCCTGCCTAACACTGGTGGTCTCGCAGGCCTCATGAAGGGTAGCGGGGCACCTGGTCTTGCGCAGGGTGCCGGGCGAAAGCCTCGAATCCAGTTGGCCAGGTATCTGCATTCCTGAAGCTTAGGCTGTGCTGTTTGCAGGGAAGAAGCTCCGAGAAGCAAAGGAAGAGGCGGGGCAGGACCGGAAGTGTGCAGCTCGGTCTGATGGTCCCGAGAGGCCTGCATCTTCCGGTCTTCAGATGGAAATCCCGGCAGCTGCCATACTGTGTGCTGGGCATCGAGGCCGGAAGTAGGTCGGCCACTGAAGAGCTTCCTGTGTCACTCCAGTCAGAATCTGACTGATAGGAGACCGAAACGTAAACAAGAAAAAGTGGGGCCGCTCTGGGGTTGAAATGACAGCCACCCTCCTCCAAGCCCGTTTCTGGAGGGCCTGGAAAGGAAAGCGGCTCCTCCCAGGTGTGCCCACCCCCGGAGGCACGGGTGGCCCTGGAGACCCACAGACCAGGCTCCATTTCTCAGCAATGGACCGTGTCCTCGGTGACCTCAGGCGCTTTCTCCTTCGGTGCCTCATTAGCAGGATGGACCTAATGAAAGGACCCATCTCGCTGGGTTTTTATGAGGATTAATTGAGATAAATCAGATAATACACTCCGCACAGTGTCCTGTACATGGGAAGTGGTCGATAAATTTGAGTCATTATATTAACAAGTTAATTGTCTAATCCATGCTTGGATGTCCTTATTGGTAGTATTGGGATAATAACAACTCATTCCGTGAGTTGTGGGGAGAAATGTTAACACCAGCAAGCTCTGGAAATAGTACCTTGTTTGTACACAGTACGTGCTCAATAAATGCTAAGTGACAGATCAGCACAGAGACCCTGGCACTATGACCTTGAAGGACCGGCATCTTAGATGCTGTTTACGTATCCACACGGCTTGGGGCACAGTTAATATTCGGTGAATGCTGTAGGAATGAGTGACGCCGGCATGATTATTGGGGCTCGAACTGAGAAACCCAAGAGGATCAGGGTGATTCTAAGGACAGGGGTGACAGACCCCTAGTTCAAACTGTCATCTCCCCCTATGGAAACTGCCAACAGCTCCCACTTAAGCCTGTGCCTAGGCCACATTGCTGAGGAGAGAAACACATCTGTCCTTGAAGATTTTTGAACCCAGAGTGGCTCATACCACAGTCAGCCAACTGATGAGGGTTTGAAAAACATTGTTTTGTATGGTAAAATAATGTCGCCTTTTCAATATCACTGTGACCTGTCTGGGTGGCCCAAGCAGAAAGGCTGGGTTCGTTAGCACCCCTCTCACCCTGATGTGTCAGAAAGAAAGGACCTCAAGCTCAGAGACTTTAGCAAGGGTCGGGGCCAGGGTCAGTGCAGCCGAGTCGCCTGATTTGAGATCTTCATGGCCTGGTATCCACCATCCGGTGGCAAGGGATTCTGGTTTGTTCATGGGCTGTGAATATAGAGACATAACTTTTTGTTTGTTTGGACATAAAGTTAGGTATGTCAGTAAAGCAGAAGGGTATTTAAAGGAATGAACAAAGATATCAATAGGGGGAGGGGCCCTACCGCACAGTGCATGAGAAGGTAGAGTGAGGGGGAGGGCACCGAGGGTGCCAGCCTGAGCGTGATCGGGGTTCAGTGGAACCAGCTGAGAGGGGGCACCGCCAAGGCACACTCAGGCCCCACGGGCCCATGGAAGAAGAGGCTTTTGTTAGCACTTCAAAGTGCTTGGGAGACCGGAAGGAGCCTCCCCTCCCGGAACATGAGAGGAAAACTGTAGAAGCATTTTCACATTCCCAGGAAATGTTGAATGTGTGGAGG
This sequence comes from Capromys pilorides, assembly GCA_004027915.1. NCBI lineage: Eukaryota > Metazoa > Chordata > Mammalia > Rodentia > Capromyidae > Capromys > Capromys pilorides. The sequence goes on along the minus strand of PVKN010000439.1, from coordinate 43,667 downwards.
GCCTGAGATTGAGGTCTTGGTTTGGCCTCTGGAATAGAGCAGTGCGCCTCATTCTTGCGTTGGAATACTCATCACGCAGAGAACTTGCGGCAGTGCAAATTGGCGCATTCCCAAGCTGAGGTCTAGCAACGCTGTCTGTGTGGGTGAGGCGAGACCCTGGAGGTGAGGCATACGACGCATTCACTGTGGCTCAGAATTACCAGGGGGAGGGAGGAAATTAGAGTCATTTTCTTTTCCTCTTTTCCTCTTCTTCTCTCACTCTCTGTCCTCATCCTCCCTCCTTCTCATCCCTTTGGTGCTCCACTTCCATCTTAAAAATTAAAAATGGCAAGGGACCATTTTCCCCACTGCTTTTCAGCAGGGAAATACATCCACTTACATATTCTGTCTACCTGGTCACAGTATGAAACACTAGAGCCTAGCAATAGAAGGCGAGAAATCTAGCAGACGCTGGCTGCCTGCGAGTTGCCGGCGGCTTGGGCACCTGACCAGGGACAGTAGAAAGGGACAAGTAGAGCCTCCCAGATCTGGTTCTTTGCTCTGTATGCTTTCTTAAATTCTGGAAACATTACGGAATGAGAAGGCAAAAAAAAAAAAAAAATCACTGGCTGTATTCTTAGGGCCTCGTCCACGTCTGTTGCCTTCATTATCTTTCAGCATGCTTTCTTCAATAATTCCTATTTTTCTTCTTCCCTCTGTTATGGTTTGTGCATAGGTGTCCCCCCAAAGCCTCATGCAGTCATGGAGTGGCTTCCGGAATTTGTAATTGAGTATTGTGGAAATGGGTGTTGCACCTGCCGTGGAGCAGGTGATTTGCATTTCATTATAAGGAAAGAAGAGAAGTTAGCTGCTTGAGCTGCTACTAGCTCTCCCTGCTCTCTTGCTCTTAGCTGCCACCAGGAAAGGTTGTTTTCTGCCCTGTGCCTCTTTGCCTTGGAGCCAGCTGAATATGGACTGAAACCTCCAGTAACTATGAGTTAAGTAAACCTTTCCTTCCCTCATTTTGAGTGTCGGGTGTTTGTCCCAGCAATGAGAGAAGAGTAACTAAGACACCATCCCTCTTCACTCTTCTGATTCTTCTCCTAATACATAGACTTCCTTTCTAAGACAAGTAGTCAGTGTAAGACATGTGATGTGATAATGATGAGTTACGATGTGATATTGAAGTATAATGTGTATGATGTGATAATGAAGAACATATCGGTCAATTGTCAGGATGGCAACCATTCCATGAGCCCTAGGACAGCCAAACTGAAAGGACTAAGCTTCACTGCCCTTCCACGCTTTCCTGAACACTGACTGCGTGTGGGGAGTCTCTGTACTGTCTCTCTGAGGCGTGAGTCCAGGAGCCGGAGACAGTTCCTAGGAGGGCAATGAAGAGACGTGGAAGTGGAGTGTGGGAAATTCCAAGTAGCTAGAGTAAGACCGCACAAAACCATAGACAGGATGTGGACGCTGGACGCGGGCGTCAGAGTGCAGCTCCTGGACGCTGCACTTCGCCGTTTCTTACAGTTTTGAACGCTTAACTGCCCATAAATAAGCATTCATGATCTCGCTAGATACACAGGAGCCAGGAGCATGAAGCAACGTTCAGTGCTTCTCCCTGGTTTAAGGAAGTCAAGTATGGGAAAGGGAAAATAAATTTAAAAAAAAAAAATCTTCTTGCTTGTTGAAATCTCCAAACATCATCTTTAAAATTAAAGTCTACAACCATAATGATGACAAAAACCCAAAGCCTTTAATCTTCTATACTGGTTGCAGTGACATCTTTGTAAATCTGTTCCTGTTTTATTAAACAAAAGTGGGGAGAGGAACCTTGGAGCCGGCCATGTGGGGTGGCTCAGAGAGGGTCGCGCTCAGGCCGCCGTCCTGCAGCCTCTGAGACCTGTCCTCAAGTCAGATGCCGCTCAGCTGTTCCTCATAAATCCCATGTAGGCTCCAGGACTCTTCCTGGCCATCAAAAAATATGGAACACATACAGTGACACTGCCCTTGTTATTTATTTTAGCAAGTGAAAAGCTACTTTTGTAGATTTCCTCTGTTAGAGTCCCTCATAATATTTATGGCCAGGCTTGCTAACAATATCTCGTATTTGTGTGCATTTAATTATAGGTGACACTTCAGTGACTATTTTGAATAACAGGGAGAAAGAAAAGATAATCTTGGGGTCATAACTCAGAGGGAGAATAATGTTTACAGTTGAAACCATGATAGGATCTTTGCTAGAAAAAAAAATCAGTAATTGTTTTTAGTTATTATGAGCAGTAAGTTATTTTACATTTTATAGTTTAATTTTTATGGGTGACATTTTAGAACAAACCTTTGCAGTAAAGCAAGCTTGCTGTCTAGCCATGTGATCTGCGGTTATTCCAATGAGAAATCAAATGAAATTATCATCTTATTTTATCGCCTTTGACATTAATATTTGTTAGTAGGGGGACAGAAATAGTCTATCAGAGGCAACCAAAGAGAGAAAAAAATTGTAGAATAGAAGTGGATCTTTCTTCAGTTTTTTTCTTACAGACAGAAATTAAATATTTAATGAAGTTCAGTCCAAATTGAAACCTCTTTACCACAGCCCTGTGAAACAGACGTGGAAGAAACTCTGCTTCCTCATGATGTTGGGAAGGGTTTAAAAAGTTGATCCTCAGCCAGGCATGGTGATGCCCACCTGTAATTGCAGCACTCAGGAGGCTGGGACAGGAGGGTAGCGGTGAGTTAGAAACCAGCCTGCGCTACGTAGTAAAGCCAGGGCCAGCCTGCGCTACATGGTCAGACCCTGCCTCAAAAAGACAAAACAAAAGGTTGCTACTCAAAAGGACGGGAGTTTGATCCTCATGCTGTGCTGGCCCCTCCCCTGGACAGGCTGAGCCAGCCACCGAGTCCAGGCGGGGTGGTGCATGCCTCTAATCCCAGCGCTGGTGAGGCTGAAAACAGAAGGACCACTACAAAGTCCGAGCTGCATAGTGAAACTCCGTGCCAAAGACATAAAACAGAAAGGTTGATACTGACTACTTAGAGAAATACTTGCTACCTAACTAGCAAGTGTTCAACAAATACAATTGTTACTTCCTTCCCCTCCACAGAGACAGGCTCTGTTAAGAATGCAGAGTGCATATTTTTATTATGTATAGCTTTCCTTGCATGTGTATGATGAAAATTATTGTTCTTCTTTATTATGCTGAAAACTATGTAAATAATTTTGTAGCATACTTTAAAAACTTTTTAAAACTCTGTGTTAGGGTTTCTGTAGAAGTAGGTAGGTAGAGGGAAAGAAAGAGGTGATAAGCTTAAAATAGATCTAACTAATTGTTTATGTTTTATACTATTTCATCCAAAGAATACATTTTCATTAATTTATCAGTGAATAAGTTAATGTCTGTAAACATGCATAATCCTGCAGTGAATATCCTTAGAAATTTGTGTAATTGTTGCATAAGTAATTTATGTAGAGAAGTTGTGAGACTGTGACTCCCTTTGGACAGAGAGTCGGTGGAAAAAGCAAAATTCTTGAAGTAACTAATATTTCATACTGTGGACCTTCTTGGTGCCTTCTCTGAGATCCGTGTGCTTCTCTAGCCGAGAACACATCTGGGTGATTGTGTTTAGTGGGCAATTTTTAAACATCTGCTTGGTTAAAGTAAGGACAGTGCATGTCAAATACGGAGCACTGCTAATCTTAACCACGGTCATGACTCAGCCATCTGCAGGGTTGGACTCCAGAAGACAGCGAGAAGCTGCTAGTAGCCACAGGCAGGTGTGGCAGGAACAGGCTCAAGGATAAAGAAAAGAATGAACAGCAAGAAAGAAACCGTGTTCGGCCTCAGAGCTTATGTCTGAAGGGCTGACCAGCTCTAGCCTCTGGGAGGCTGAGTTCCTCAGGGTGTGGATCCTGTGTGGGTCAGATTTTGTTTGTGTTACAGGTGAACCATTAGCAATAGCTAGCCCTGCAATTTAATAGTTTAACTGACTAAAGTTTACTTTGGTATGATTTAGAAAACATGAATTGAGGCACAGGGCTAGGTTCTGGGCATAGAGACAGAACTGAGATGGGGTCAGAGTGTAAGAGGCTCCTTATTGTTCTAGATGCTTTTCATAACTGAAACCAACATGGTCCTGAGAACTGGGGTGCGCGCGCGCGCGTGTGTGTGTGTGTGTGTGTGTGCGCACGCACATGCATTAAAATGCATACTGTTATCCTGGTGCTCATCAGTTGTGTAAGTTATACATATACTTGGAATCATTTGTGTGCTGTGGGTCTGTTCTGTTGTGGGTATGAGTTGTAATAGTGTTTGACCCATACGTGATGCATGTTTCCTGTACAGTTGTGTTCCATGTGTTGTGAGTGTAAGTTTTGTGTCTTGGGAGGAACCTTATTGCGCATGAGTCTTTACATATGCAACACTTGTGTGTTTGTAGTGGCCCCCGTGATGCACATGGCCCTGCCGAGGCTAGGCTGGTAAAGAAACGGTGACAAAGCTGTCTAGACTTCCCTCATGAACATGAAGCCAGAGTAATGATACAGTTAGCCAGGGGGCCACTTCAGGGATGCCCCAAACCCCATGATAGCCCTGGGTGAGAGGAAACATGAGCACTGCTAACAAGATGTACCCTGGTGAAGGAACTCAGTCATACCAGCGAATGTATAAAATACAGGTAATTCTGGAAAGCAGGTCTCTTGGCTTGCTGTAATTCCTACATCATTGTCTATCTTTCCCCCAAAAAACTACAAAATCATGAGGATCACTTTCTTTGCAGTTCCTGGAACACGGCTTATATCAGGGTCAAATACATGAATGAACACAGGCACACTGATCCAGGGTGCCTGGAGTCTTTGCCATCTTCAGCCCCACCCCCCAACCTCCAGGTTGTTTATGGCCAGAGAGCTAAACAAAGCAAATTCTCGGTAAATCTTGTTGAATGGATACAAGAGTGTGTGCACCCTGTGCCCCAGAATGTTTTCTTATCTCAGAGACAGGCTAGGGACGCCAAGCAAGCAGCTCCCCGTGGGGCTCCTATTCATCCTCTGTGGATCCCACAGGAGCACCTGGCCTGCTGTCCCATTGGTTTAATTATTGTGCTGTAAGATCAGCGTGGCAGCCCTTCTGCTTACTGTCATGCTGCAGCAAGCTGCAAATGGAGAAATAAAGAAGGCAGAGAAAGATTCTTTTGGTAATCCAGGTGCCGGAATGTCCCCAAAGATAGTTTTTCTTTCACAGGGGTAAAAAGAAGGTAGGAAAGTTGGGAGAAGGCATTCCCAAACTCGCCAAGCATACAAACCAACAGAATTGTGTCCCTGCTTCTGCAAATGTTTAATAAGTTTTATCATCTTGTGACTAAGGTTAAACAAATGTGAGTCCTTTGAGGAATTATTTACTGGAAGCAAAGCTATAGCGTCAACATCTGTGTTTCCAATCACTTAGATGAGAAATAGGTCGAATAAATCACGGGCAAGTTGCACAGAATGACTTCTGCCTTATCATCTGCAGAGGAGAAGAATGCAAGTAACTATTTTAGGTGCCCTTCCGTTGGAATGTGGGCTTTTCTTTATGTTAGACTTCGCTCTGTTTTTTAGTCATTTCATATCTTCAAAAACTAAGTCTTCATTCTTTTGTGAAAGTTACCATTAAAGCAACCACAATAGAAGGGCTTAAAAATTTCTCTCAGAGAACGTAGCTGTCTTAGCCAACAGTCTCATTGGGGAATGGGATAACAGTTCCAATATATAACATCCATATAATTTAACCTCATAAATTTATTTTTTTTCACAGTGATGTAATGGGGAGACTGACCTGGAGTTTGTACATTTTCCCTGCTCACTGCATTCCCCCGGGCAACATAACATTCTAGACAGTGTTTTATGTGCCCTGATTAAAATACAACGTATTCTTGCATTTCCTGGGGACTGACCTGTCACGACTCTTGGCAAAACATTGAAAGAACACCGAGATGTTTTCAACGTGTAACAATGCACTTTGCGAGGTATTTTTGGGTTTTGTTCTTCTTTTTTGAAAGCCATGAACTGATTTTCATTTCAGACTGTAGTTTTCCAAGTGTCCACTCCACAGAAGAAGTTTTGTGCTTTGGTATGACTTTCCAGTAAACCACTCAACTCCGACAATTAAAACAGATACAAATATTTGTTTGTAGCTGCATCCTGAATTCTTAGGCCCTCACTTAACTATTTCTGACTGATATCTTTCCGCCTTTGCTATCCTGCTGTGGAAAGCAGGAACTGGAAACGTGCATAGGGCGACCACCCCCGCCCACCCCTCCACATACAAGGGAAAACAGAAGCCATGGAAATATAACAGCCTTCTCATTTAAAATAAAAACAGTAATGAAAATAAGGGGCAGGGCTTTTTATAATTCTCTCAATCATACGAACAACCACTGTGGCACATCCTGCACTCAGAAAACCAATTTATGGACTGAGATGTTTTAATTTTCTATGTGACAAACAGAGCAACCCTTGTCTTCACAGGGGCTGGGCTTCAGGGATCATGGCCTGAGCCGGAAGCTTACTGTTCTGAAGTCAGTGCTGCGCGTAGTTTTTCCAGGTCATAGGAACTGCTCCTAGTGGGAAAGAAATGAGGTTTGGAGACTCCAGGAGGAAAGAGATGAGTGCCTTGATCAGACGAATTTATAGAACATGGATTTCCCAAAGAAAGAACGTGTATTTGAGGGCCATTCTTTCATTCATTCCTCAGATATTTCTTAATTCCAAGAACCTGTGCTGTGTGCTAAGGCTACAAGGGAAGGCAAGGCAAAGCTCTTGAGAGTTTAGAGTCTTCAGAGTTTAGCAGTAGAGTGCCTGGAGTGCCTCAGTGCTGGCCTGGGGCATAGAGATGAGTGGGTGCATAGAGGGAGGGAGGGGGGAGGGAGGGAGGGATGGAGGGATGGATGGGCAGGTGGGTGGGTGGATGAATGGATGAGTAGATGGGTGGGTGAATAGATGGGTGGGTGGATGGATGAGTGAA